>JAPYYV010006021.1:0-16511 GCA_030522625.1 Copidosoma aretas | reverse complement strand
TTTTTTTTTTTTTTTTTTTCCTCCTTTCTTTCGTCCCGTTTTTAGCGCTCTCCAGATTCTCTCGCACCGTCCTCTCGCGGGAATAACTCCGCTCGCGTCCTGCGTGGACCACCTTGTGATAGACGTTTCGGGGATGATTGGATCAGACTCATCTCCTACACCCTCGTCATCGATCGGGCCTCCGGATACAGAGGGGGTGGGAATCCATGGCTGGGAAAGAGCAGAAGGATCTCGTGTTCCTTCGCCATCGGGATTCTAAGATCTCCCCCGCTCCACCCGAGGCCGGTTCATCAAACGACGGGGGGCGAAAAATGACGCGATCGTTCATTCCCGACGAGTCGTAATACATTCGACGCGGCCGGTCTCCGCGCGGGGGAGAGAAAAAACGACGGTCGGCCGGTCAAAGTTTAAACCCCCCCCTCCTGCCTGTCGCACAGGCACAACGTCCCGCACGCGCCACGGACCGACCGTCAGAGCTGTCCCCCGGCCGCGTGATCTATCCTGGCCCATCACTTTGTTCGGCTTTTTGCAAAAAAGAGGGTAGCCCCCCGAGGTATGCTTCCCCCCCCCCCCTCTTCCTCTCCGGACTACGGCCGAGGAGGAGAGCGAGCCGAGTACAGAAACAGAAGAGCGGGGGGGAGGGGGGGGAGGAAAAACAGCTAAGCGAGTAAGCCACTCCGAAGGCCAGGCTGATCGGGAGTATCGGGGATAGAAAAGAGGGGGGCATTTCATTCATTAGCCGTGACTCTGGGAGATCTTCGCGAAGCCGCTGCAGCCAATATCTCCGAGAACTTTTTCCCGGCACCTCTGTCGCTCGCTTTCCCATCGCAAGAAATAATTCGCGGAGGGGCGAGGTGAAAAATCAGCGAGACTCGCTCGAGCCATGGGCGTGGATTTTTTTTAAAAAGTCCCCCCCTCCCCCCTAGCTCTCGTCGCTATCTTAAAGTGCCGCGATACGGAGTACAAGAATCGATAGGTCGAATCGAAGCTGCTCGAGGGTGCGGACTCGAAACCATCCGAGCTGCAAATCTCGGAGGATGGATCTTGCTCGACGCGTTTGATTCCTGTTGGCAGGTGCGATATGCATAACGTCTCTCATTGGTGGATTTAATATTTTCCGCTTCACGGCGCTTTGAGTTCGTCGACTGTACATGAGCGAGCCTCGTCAGAGATACGTCGTCATTGTTATCATCTGCGGTGCCATCGCAGGTTGCTGCGAGCCCCTCCGGGGACTGCCGGTGGAGATTTTCGTCCCTGAGCGAGGGGAGTTGGATAAGTTTGTCTTTGGGTACGCTCCGTGTCTTTCCCGGTGTATATGCGCAACCGCGTTGGTTTGCTACGTAACTATGTATACTGTATCCGGCACCAATCGAGAAGGGAAAAAAAGCAGCGAGTTTCCATAGTTACCGCACAGCCGATGATGCCCATTGAGTGCAGTTAACGCGCGTGTGCACAAGGTACAAGAGAACACTCCGTTCCTCTTCCAATAATCTCGTAAACAGAGGAGCAGCTGAAAGTGCTGTTCTCTCCAGAAACGCGGCGCAAAATTTCACGGAAATAAGTAAACAGAAGCGGGATTAACGTCAGGCGCAGAACAATTAAATACACAGGGCGACGAAAACGCTCGCGTGCGTCTGTCGCTCGTGTTTTTTTTTCTCCTCCCCCTCCGCGCCGCTACACCGTGTTTCGCAACCACTGAGCCTCCCCCTAACTGTTTGCCGGTAAAACGGGCGACAGCGTCCCTGCATAGGGCACCGGCGAGCCAGGGGCCCCCCCCGCCGCGGTGGGCGGGAAAAGGGGGGGACGGCGGCCAGGAAAGGGGCCCGGGGGGGGGGGGGGGGGGGGGGGGGTTACGCGGCTATAAATCGAAACGAAAACTCCCTCTCGCGCGGGCTCCCTTTTATTTGGCTTCCCGGCCGCGGGGCTCTTTTTCTTCCCGTTTCGCGCGATTTTCAGTACGTAAACGCGGATGCTAGGGTCTCTTCTTCCTCCTCCTCCTCTACTTTTACCGAAGGAGCTCTCGCGCGCATCGACTCCTGCACTCGCCGAGCACCCGTTTGTGAGGATTTTTACGCTCGGAAACGACCACGAATATTTACGACAACCGGTTCCGCTGAGGATCATCCCGGTTTTTTTTTTCGGGAGATACTCGTAGGGTTTTTGTTCTGTTGCGGGAGTATACGCGGGTCGTACACAAACTGAAGGAAACCTGTAGGTCTTTTTTTTGCAACTCCCCCCAATAAATATTCGGATGATTGGTGTAGTTATTCCTTCCCTTCTGGAAACAACTGTTTTTGAACTGGAACTTATAATTCCATCAGAGCTGTATGGATGGTAAAAGCAGGAGTTCTTTCCTATAGTAAACACAACGGATGATGAATCTTTCATACTTTATGCGGATTTCAAAAATAATTCAATTGCAGAGCTCTCAAAGTAAGTACACTTGAAAGCTATTTTTGAAAACAAGGCAGATTATGGCAGGTCCTGCATCTACACTTGCTGTCGTAAGAGAAAGACGAATTCATATTTTGATCTTTCGTTCGGGTCCCGGAATTTGAGAATCGCAGCTCACCTTCAAGAGCCATACAGCAGAGAGCACCACAGCTTCTTCCAAAGAGCAAGATATCGCCAACTCGCTCGTCCCGGACAAGAACCTGCCAAGACCACTTGTACTTGGTGCCTTCCTCGCCTTGAAATGGAAATACTCACTTATTCGTGCTCAACCGAGCCTACCGAACACCTCTAACGTGCGTGTTTCTCCCCAGCGCAATAACACGAGTCGGAAAAACTCGGGAATATCGAGGGGGAATCGATCCTCATATTTTCCCCCACCTCTCCCCCATACATACATCGCATGGAATTTTAATAACACCACCGGCCGGCCGAGGAACTGCCCGTCTGCCCGCTGTCCGTCTCTCGTTGGAAGCGCCTGATATAATAATCAATAATTCACGGGCACGGGGAGGACAGGCGCCGATGATGCGCGTGTGTGTAGGTATTAAATTTCGGACCGGCCGAACTGACGAAAGATAAGTGTAGCGCGGTGCAAGGATTTTTTTTAGATTGGGGGGTGGAGTAGTTTTTTTATCGGACTTCGGTTGTGTGTCTATACGGTTGATGTTTGAGTTTTGGAATTTCATGAGTTTATTTTCTTTCTCTCCTCCTCCGAGTCTGGCTGATCTTCGTGAGACGGGAGAGCTTGCGGGAATCTCGACACTAAGGCGCGTGCATTATGAACAACTTTCTCGCTCCGTTCGAGCAGCCGGTAGATGTTTAATGCACAACGTTGCGGCGTTCGGTGCGTTGGATCATCGTTACTGTAATACACATATGCGTGCACTCTCGTGATTTCGGTGTACGGTCAGACTTTGTCTCCTCAGCTTATATCGAATCAATATGGGTGTAGGGTGATGCGTCAATTATTCATTTCATAAGCTCACAGTAATTATCAAAATTTATCAACGAGTAATCAATTAATCACCAAAGGAACAGCTGGTTTGAATATGGTCAATAATATATACTGTTGAACGAAATCAATTTGGATACAGTGAATAATAAATAAGCACTCATAAATAACAAACAATAATCCAATGACAATTAGTCGAGGTCCAAGTACGGTCAGGGGCGATAACGCAACTAGATTTGTTTTATTTTGATACGAACTTTTTTTATTTCGTTCTTGCAAAATAATGCTAAAACAGAGTAATCAATAAAGCTAAAGACAAGTAATAAACCCCTTGAAATTAAGTATGTCTTAATCAGCTGATTCAAAAAGCAATAGAAAATGATTAAATGACAAGTAGTCAGGGTCAGAGTACGGTCAGACGTACCAAAAAGCGCTATGCGATTTCCCATTACTTCTGTTTTTTACTGTATGCTTGCAAACTCGTGCACAAGATACAATATCTCATCAGATACTTGAACAATAATGATACAAAACAAACTATTATAGTAGAATGCCAAGTAGTCACGGTCCGAGTGCCGTCAGGCGTGGGAAGGCCCATTGCATTTTTTTCATTATTTATGTATTCTATTGTATGCACGTTCAAATAAAGTAACAAGATACTTTGTATCAATCAGCTTTTTAAAGAATAATAATAATAAAGAATAAACTATTATAATAGAATGCCAAGTAGTCACGGTCCGAGTAAAGTTGGCCGTGGAAAGGCATATTCAATTTTATCCATTATTTCTGTATTCTATTATATGCATGCAAAAATAGAGTGATGAGATATGTCTCAACTAACTACTTGAAAAATAATAATCAAAAACTTTAGAATCACATGAAAAGTAGTCAGTGTCCGAGTATAGTCTGCCGTAGAAAGGCACTTTACTTTTTTCCATTTTTTCTGTACTTTATTATATGCTTAAAAAATCATGCAAATATACCTGGGGCAATAATTTTGTATCAATTATCTACTTAAAAAATAATAATATAAAACAAACTATTATTATCGAATACCAAGTAGTCACGGTCCGAGTACAGCCAGACGTGGGAAGGCACATTGAATTTTTTCCATTATTTATGTATTATATTTATTGTATGCATGTTACAATAAAGTGAAAAGATATTTTTCTCAATTAGCTACTTAAAAAATAATAATAAAAACAAACTAATGCAACTAAATGCCAAGTAATCACGGTCCAAGTATAGTAGACGTGGAAAGGTATACTAAATTTGTTCTATTATTTCTGTATTCTATTGTATGCATGATAAAATAGAGTGTAAGATACCTTGTATCAATCAGCTACTTAAAAAATAATAATAAAAAATAAACTATTATAATCGAATACCAAGTAGTCAGGGTCCGAGTACAATCAGGCGTGGGAATGCACATTGAATTTTTTCCATAACTTCTGTATTCTATTGCATGCATGAAAAAATAGAGTGATAAGACATTATGTCTTAATTAGCTACTTGTAAAATTATAATGAAAATCTTTATAACCAAATATCAAGTAGTCTGGATCTGAGTATAGTCAGACGTGGGAACGCCCATTACATTTTTTTCATTTTTTCTGTTCTTTATTATGTGCTTCACAAAGCATGAAAATGCAGAGTTGCAATTTTGTTTTAATCAGCAACTTGAAAAATAATAATAAAAAACAAACTATTGCAATCGAATGCTGAGTAGTCACGGTCCGAGTACAGTCAGACGTGGTAAGGTACGTTGAATTTTTTCCATTATCTTTGTTTTCTATTGTATGCTTGTAAAATCATGTTATAATTGAGCATCAAGTAACAGTAATATCTGGATCAGCAACTTGAAAAGTAATAAAAATCGAAATAATAATCCAATTACAAGTAGTAAGGAGCCGAGTACGGTCAGACGTGCGAACGCCCGCCTCGTTTCTTTCACTATTTCGTGGTTTCTATTTTTCCTCTTCCCAGAACAGCCCAGTATCTCCCCATACCTCAGAGAGTAATGATTCTCGGCACGAAGTCGGAGGTGCCACGCGAACCCGGAGAAACGCTGATAAGCGAAAATTAAGTAGGGCCCGGGGAAAGCTTTACGAGCATCCTAATGGATTTCGAATTCATTACAGCCGGCAGTCCATTACTGCTATCTCTCTGATGCCGTTCCAATAGCTAACTGAAAATATGTACGCTTGCTCGGCGCTGGAAAATTATTCGTCGAGAACGCGATAATTGTCCCGACGTTGACAGCCACTTTTGGCCCGACTACCCCTTACATTTTCCGCATTCGAAAGAGTAATGGAGGGAAAAAAAAAAACCAATAGCGCAAAGTGATGAGTTTGTTATACTCGTCATTCCGCAGGAGCCCGTGCCGATAAATCATAACCCGGGGCAATTAGGGCCGTTATCCGTCCCTTCCCAACGGGAGAATGGTTAAAAGAATCGACGGCCGATGTATCGGCTCCCCAAAATATAATATTCGGATGAAAGACGAACAGCGCTGCAAACGACCACCGCCGAGGAGATGCAAACTATTCCGATATCTAGAATCACGCCCACGCGCCCACCGTTGGGGTGCTTTGTGACGCGATAGATATGATAGCAGCGGGATAGGCAAACGTCTTTTCGATGCTCGGGGTGCCAAACGCGCGCTACCCGATAAGATTGCATATCCACGCCGAGAGATCGTTAATCTTGAAATTAGCAATACGACAGACGAGATCAGTAGTGGTCGGGACTGTAGCTGTATAGATACAACTCCGAACACACGGCAATGAGCGAACGAACGTCCGAGCAAATATGTGCGCACTCGCATTATGAAAAGTTGGATGAAAGTTGCCAAGTGTATTTGCTCGGGGAAAGGGGGGGAGGGGGGCAAGACAAAGAGAACGGGACAAAGGGTAACCCTTGGAGTGTATAATATGCATCTGGGTATATTTGAAATATCCGAACGAGGCGGGCTGTTTATGCGACCAGACGTATAACCCACTCGGGGCTTTATTGACGCAGGGAGAGAGAGAGAGGCGCTGGGCAGGAGAAGAGTGTGCACACAAAGAGAGAGAGAGTGATTGCGGGAGGCCCTGGGCGAAAAGAGAGAGGGAGATCGCCACGTTCGAGCGTGGAAAGCTCTCGTACCCGGGCTGGGGGATAAATTTAGAATTTAGAGGAGGGGGAACGGCCTCGGGGGCTCTTTTGGGGATAGTTGTAGGCCTACACCGATGCGCCGCTCTTTTCGCCGCGCGTCTGTCGCTAATGGAACGCTGCCCGTGAATAATGCAATTTCGAAAAGCTCAACCGGATGCCCAGTAGAGGGTTATTTCCCCCCCCCCCCCACGCTTGCGCAAAAGCGGATGAAAAATGAAATTTCGCCAGCCAGGCAGCGCGCTCGGGCGAATTTTATTAAAAGCGGGAAATCGTTACTGCGCGCGATTGCTTCTTTTTTTTTTTAGTTTCGCCGGGATGTGGCGCTCTCGAAACTTGGCCAATGGTGGCTGCAATTACCCTCTCTTCGGCAAAAGTTCCTAGCGAATTTTTTCTTCTCCTTTATTTTCCGATGATTCTCCAAGCGGAGAAAGATACAGCCCGTATTGTCCCATCCGCGTCTGATTTATCAATTATTGATGCTCCGAGTTGACGATAAGCCGTATCGATAGAGCCATGAATCACGAGGAGCACTGCGCGCAACGGCCGAATCAATTAGCTTCCTTCGGGAGGGGCGATAAATCGGCGTTACGTGAACGCATACAAGTGAGCACAACGAAATCAACAGGAGCGCCATTATAAGAGGCGGAAAATAGCGAGAGAGCGCGCGAGATACGGAGTGGATGAAAAATTGCAGTCGACGGCGAGGGAGCCCGGCGGCAATCGCATAATTCGGATTTATTAGAGATTTTTCGGGGAGGGAGGAGGAGCGCATTTCCGAGGCGAGATTAACGGCCTCCGATTCCTCGAGCGGGAAACGATACCCTTCCGTTAAGAACCATCGGGCCATAACTCCCGCCGCGGGCCGGTCGGGAATATCTTTCCTGGAAAATTAATACTCGCCCTGGACGGTGGCGGGGACAAAGACGGGGGGATCCTCGAGTCCGCCAAAATATTTATCGCCAGCGGCCACTGCGGCGAGCCATCGCTAACGGCCTCCTCGACGCGCGCGAAATTCGAGGACCGGTAAATCACGCTTCGAATTTCCCTGCGGCCGGAGTTTGGCGGGAGCTGCCGGTGAGCCCTGCAAAATATTAGTCGCGGCCTCTTCTGGGGAGGAAAAAGGTCCTGATTGCACAAAAAAAAAAAAAAAGAGCCAGCAGCGTAGGGTGCGAACGGGTGTATACGGCGTAACCAGCTACACGGAACGGAGCAGAAGCGCGAGAGGTCAATTTTCAGCGCCGGCTGCCGGCTCCAATACTCTTGTTGCGATTGTTGTAAGTACGACGCGCGAGCGTTGATTCACGGGATCCGCGAAGAGGAGAATATGCACGATAATGCCATCGAGGTCGACATTCGATTCCCGTGAGGTGTATCGTACTCAAAAAAGCGTTTCGCAGCAGTATTTGACACGCACTCTTGGCCTGCAGAGGGTGTATCTATATACGTATATACATCGTCGATAATCGAATTAATTTGGACAAGACACGCTCCATTAGCGCCTGCGCTGGGGGTGGCTGCATGACAGGTCGTCTCTACGTTACCATTTTCAATAAACGCAGCTCACTGCCTCGACGACTATGCACACGTTACATGGCGAAATCCGGAAAAATTGTGCACTACTAAAAAACTAAGTCCCCACTTCCTCAATAATAATTCAAAAAAATTTATATCGAAGCAATCGACTGCCCTTGAAATAAGCTTCAATTTGAGCCCAGGTGGAGCTGAAAATATTGATATGATCAAAAGTTGCGAGCAATTTAAGTTTGTGCCCGAAAATCGTTGATTATTTTTGTGAATCAGGGGTTTTGACTCATTTTGAAGCACCAACTTGAATCGCACGTAACTTTTGACTGGATCAATAGTTTAAGTCCTACCAAGGCTCGAACAAAAGCTTGTTTCAAGAGTTTTGAGTGCTCTTCGAGGAAAAAATTGAAAAAATTTCCGAGCTTAATTACGGTCAAAATAGTAACTTCAAAATTTTATTGAAAAACGTAAATTTTTTTCATTTTCGAGGCGTTTAAAAACGTTATCCCTGGCTCCAGACGAAGAGAACGAGCACCCGTAGTGCATGAATTTATGCGTTTTGGTGGAGTGCCATGCGAAAACATTTTCCCTAAATTTTGAACACGACAAGTGCATATTTTTTCCGGATTTCGACATATATAACATGTACGTATAGTGGATGATCATACAGCGTATAGGTGACGACGATGGTTAGCCTCGGGGCGTGATACTCCGTATAGGGCTACAGTATCAGCGTCCGACGAAAGTTGTGGGGGCAATAACAACAACAACAAGTATGGCAGCAACGTAAGCCGATGGGAAACACAGGAGCGGGGCCAATCTACTGTACTCCGTAACGCACGCGAAATACACCGATCGTGCATGTTATATACATGATGTACGTGTCGTGCATGCAGGGGCCATCCGACGCCGACGACGACGTAGCTTCCAACTTTCGAAGATTGCCCCCGTACATTAATCATCCCCCCCCCCCTCCCCCCAGCTCACGGATCTCTACTCCTCCGTACTTGCGCGCTCATCCGAAAATCATTGATGAAGTTGGACAACTCGCCCACCGCCGCGGTTCGATCCACAGCTCGTATGAAAAGCTCTGCGCGCTCGAGTTGTAAGTTTATCGCTCGGCAGAACGATCGGGGGAGGTAAAACCACCATGGGTTATGTGTATACCCGAGAGACCAAGGCGGGACAAAAAAACCCCCGTCCCCATCGTGCAGCAGCAGCAGCAGCAGCAGCGTCGCTCGGTGTTACATTTAGAAAGGTCGAATTAGTCACCCGACGGTAAGGCTTCCTCCCGCGCTTACCGACCCCACCCCCGGAGCGCTGGCCCCCTTACCGGCCGACTCGCGGCTCGTAAAAACAACCCCGGCGTATGAGCATCGTCTACACCGCACGCCCTCTTGTCGTCCCTCCTCCATTGTCCAGCGCGCGCTGCTCCGGCGCCGTTTTTGCCCTGCCGTTCGCTCGGGACCCCATCGATTTTCTCCTCTCCCGTCGTCGCCTCCCCGCTGCCGGACACTTTCCTTCGTCTCGCGGGGCTCTCCGGCAAAGCGCGGGCCAATCGCGGGTCGGTCCGTCCCGGGGAGTTCCTGTAACGGTGCGAGATTCGGGGGCCGCCGGATAACGATGCGCGAGCGGTAGGTATACCTTGCGTACGCACGACCGTGACCCGAACGCGCTCGAGGTCGAAGGACGACGCGGCGGCGCGCCACGGCTGGGGACGGACCCGCGGAATCGTCCCGAGCGCGCGGGCCGGGACGCGTCACGCGCCGCGACTCGACGGACGAACTTTTGGGATGTAAAAGTTTTCGCCGCGGGTGCGCGTGTGTTTTGACCAGATTCTAGGGTACTTTGAAAGTGGCTTGCTCGGACGGTGCTGTTGGGTTTTCTTTTTTTTCTTACCTCGCGGGGCTGGTATTTTGATGGAGGAACTTTCGAAATTGTCGACTTCCTATCGTGATGCCAACTTCATACTTGTAACATTCGTGTACTTATTGGTATTCGTGGCACTGTTAATTCATCGTAAATCCTTGTAATGGTGTTTTCAAATTATTACTGTCAGTTGTTGGATTTTTAATGCCTTGCACGCTCTATCGGTAAAAATACGCTCAATCTTTGGATCATGCTTTTTTTCGTTCCAAACAATATTTCGTTGAGATAATTAAGCTAAATATGAGCCCATGCCGTAGCTGTGAATGAGGAAATTGCGCTGGTTGGGCAACGGGACGCACATCGTCTTTTTGCTCGGGACGACTTGCTCGCTGCGTGTATTTGCTACGCGCTTGTTAATTAAAGTTTCTATCGATCGCTCGGAAGGCGTCTCGTTAATTTGATTCAATTGTAAACATTACTGGATGAATTTTGCATAATTACGTGCCGGAATATTAATTTTGTCGAGCCTTTGTTTATAAGAACTTCAATGGGACTTCGGTTCTTGCACCTATAACAGTCGAGTACTGTAGCTCGAGAGACTAATTGAGCCACCAACCCAATTTCTCTAATTAACAACATGATGGATGGGAAGTTTCATTAAAAATTCCTTTGCACCTGTAAGAATAATCGCCGGTGCATTAGCAGTGCCGTTATTTTTGGGGCACGACTTTTTTCATAAAACGACTTTTAGTTGGGCGGTTGATGCACGCGACCGGCCAAAAAGTAGTACTTTCCGCGATAAGTGGACGATGGAGGAGGAGGGGTAGCGAGCGACGAGCACCTATGCGACTTTTTGGCGTGAAATTTCGCCCGCCGCTCCATTTATAAAATGCACCAGAAAAATAGGGGAGAAAGAAAAAAATGAAAGGGAGCAGACCGAGGCGGACGCAAAGTTGCGAGCGCGCCAAGTATCGCGTTCAGTTTTAATGGCCATATCCTCGCGCTATTTCGAGCGCAAACTCAGAGTGGAGCGGAAGTAACAGGTGTTTGTGTGATTAAGGTGGTAGTTCGGGGTGCCAAGCTGCTCGGCGGAATTGCAGTTAGTCATGGGAACTTTTGGCTCCACGAAAACTAATAGTGATGCCAGTCGATCTGTAAAGTCTTTGATTCCGCAATACGTGTAAATGATACTTCTTCGTTTAATTTTTTATATTACGCATTAGTACCTGCATCGGTGTAGTAAGGGAAATAAATAGTACATAATACACAGTTAAGAATTTTGTGTGGTTTGCTATTTTACGCTGATTATTTGTAAAAATTACACAAAATTTGAGTACCTTCGTACACAAAGTTTGTGTAGAAGATATTAGCACACAAGCTAAATGACACAAGATTTTTGTACTCTTAACACGAAATTCGGGTAAAATAGAATTAGACACAAAACGTGCGTAGTCTATTTAATTTCAACAGAGTAGTCCCTAATCATGTACTGCGTGAGTTATTTCACAAAAACTGCTATATTTCATGAAGCCTACGTTTATAAACAATTCATTTTATTATTTTAAGCTAAAACTATTTTCAAACAGTGTAGACTAATTTTTTCTAGATAGCTCTTTTGAAATCAAGTCGAAAAGATATATCTGCCGTGTCTGTAAGATGGAAAAACAGGCCAAAATGTCATGCCCGTAATGCAAAGCATTCAAAAATCTCAATTTTCGCGGCTTATACTGCCTATGTGTAAACTTTTTAATTTTTTATAGATGTATTTTCAAACATCTGAATCATTTAGCATACTTCTTAGTAGTTTAGGACGATGAAAAAAAGTTTTTGAAAGTATACAAGCCGCTTCAATCCTAAAGCCTATTTGTGACACTTGAATTGCGCGAGACAAATGAAACAAGTGGTCCATTTTTTAACATTTGTATTTGACTATTTGACATATTTATATAGAGTTCTGCTCACGGAAATAAGCGGTTATTACCGTAATGCCCCTAATCTTAAAGGTATTTTAAAGTATCGATAAGGTTACTATTGTGTACGACGGGTTTTGGTATACATATGTACTAAATTAAATTTAGTTGTAAAATTCCTATTTGGGGCTTCAGAATTGCCAAAAAAGTACCATTACGGTAATGACAGAGCTGTCAGTACTGTAATGCCTTCTTGAAGTTTTTTAAAAATTATATAAATTGACATGTGTTTTCTAAAAATGACAATAGAGCCGAGTCCAAAGTTTTCGGCTAGTTTTGACCTCACATAACAGAAAAAATAATCGAATTATTCTAAACACTAAATTTGTAATCTCCTATTTCGCACACCAAAATTTCCCGTTTTTGACTCATGCATACATTATGTAGTCAATTTACTGACTTTACTACGTATACATCGTATATACATTATTATTGTGATACTTGTATTACTTATTATATTATATAATCACAGTATTTACGTATATGTTATAAAAAACTACTCAATTAAAGTTTTAAGTGTAAGATGAGTCTACTCACGAAACATAATCTCCTTATTTCCTTGTCTGTTGTTGATTTCCCACTGCTCCGGATCCGTGTGTAATACGTGTTCACTCGACGAATGACTAGACCACACTGAGAGCTTAGTCAGATTAGTGAGTCAGTGGTCAGTGTCCTAGCTGAGGTGCGAACTCTATACTGCGCAATGAGATGCGCAGCTCACCAGATGATGCATTCACAGTGTGATCTAATCATTCGTCGTGTGAACACGTATTATAGCGAACGATCAACAACGGAGCCAGAAGTAAGGAGATTATGTTTCGTGAGTAGACTTATTTTACACTTGAAACTTTAATAGGGTAGTTTTCAATAACGTATACGAATATTATGTAATAAAATAATAGGTTATACAACAGTAATGTCTTCATATTCCGTTATTTTATTATATTATATACACATAAATACATCGATATCAACGAAAGAGAAAGTTTTTCAAGATGAGTTTATTCGTAGATGTAGATATAAGATATTAAACTAAAGAAACGATAAAATAAAAGATGGAAATGATGCAAACAACAAATACTATTCCGTCATGCATCATAATTCTTTTTATGCGTCTGATTATTATGAATCGTACTTTCAAAGTAAATAGGTAAAAAATATAAAATAATTGTCACCAATCCCATAGAATCAAAATCGCAGTCGTGCTGTGAATAAAAAAATCCCAAGTATGAATACACCACGCAAAAATACCGCCGATCAATCTTCCTCGTCTCTAGGTAGTATTTCAATAAGCTACTCTCAATACACCAGTCAGCCGTAACCAGAGTGCAGCCTTGCACTAGAAAATTAAAAGCCCTGTTATGCATATAATAAACTGCTGATCGTCCTCTCGTTCTGTATCGATGAAAAGCGTTATCCGCATCATCTCCCCAGAGAAAAAATAGTCTCTTCTCATTTCCAGGGCATCTTTTATCTCGGAAAAAGTCGCGAGATATGCCCGCATATAAATACGTATACAGTCATAGAGCAGTCGTGCCACTTCTCCTCCCCTACTCCATCGACCGAAGTCTCATTGTCCCAACAAAAGAAGTCCCTCTGTTCTGCCATTCGACCGCTAAACATTTTCCTCCGAGCGTCCTCCGGTGCATGTCTGTATACCGTACAGAATCAAAAGAATCCCGCATCATACTCGCCACTAATGAAAACTAAAATTGTGCATCCCCTGCACGCGTACGCGCGCACATTCCTTTCTTCTAATATTTATTTTTTGTTATCAAACGCAGCACAGCCAAGAGGGCACGCGCAAAATTAAACAACCCCCCGCGTTCCACCCAGAGATAATATGTAGAAGCCGCGAGCGAAACGCTTTCCCGCGCCAAAAGCAATATTGCGCTCGACGCGCCGGGTTTGATTTTTCCAGGGCCCACCGTCGTTCGCTCTTCAATTCAATTCTTCCCGTGACTGCTGACGGGACCCCCTCCTCGAGCCGAGCTTTTTCCGCGCGGCGGCCCCTCCCCCGTCTTTTTCAGCTTCCTCGCACAACTCGTTGTTACCGCGCCATCGTTGATAAATCGGCCGAGCCAGTCCCCGCGCCGCCCTTGCGTCAGCCTCGCGCGCGATCCTCGGAGTCCCGTTTCCCCGGCCGCGTAAATATATACACACACAGCACACCTGCGCGTAATCGATTTCCGATCGCCCCCCCCGGGGGGGGGGGGGAAAACAAAGCGCGCGCAACAACGGGCAATCTCGCCTGGGTCCGCCGCTCGGCAGGGATGACGAGCGCCCGATGCAGTTTTTACGACCGAGCCGGCGCGCGTTATTGTTTCCCCCCCTGCGATCGAACGCGTATTCGAGGGGTAATCAGGGGAGCCGGCGGCGGTGGGGGGGGTAAATTTAATAAACCACGATTATCGCGGCCCGTCGGAAAAACGGGGGAGAAGAAAGAGGAGCTCCGCAGCGATCTCATCGCGGGCTAATCGTCAGCGGGATCCGGGAAAACGTATTACCCCAAAGTTCTCGGCCGCTCATCCCGCGGGAGATACATCGCTGCCGAAAAGGAGGACGGGGGGGGGGGGTCACGAGTGCGCGCACACTGGCGGCCGGCCAAAAAGCTCTCCCCGGCGAGCGGTCACGGACCGTACTGTTTAATTTTATTCCTGTGTATGTATACACGGCTGATGGGGTCGGATCGAGCGAAAGTACGTGGGACCAGCATGGACGCAGAGGCGGGGGGGTGGATAAATCTTTGCTCTTTCGCTGGCGCGGCACGGCCCCCCGTTCGAATCCACCCGGATCATCACTCGACGCAGCTCAAACGCATCGCGCACAGTCGGTAAGCAGCTCGCGGAAAATTCGCACGTGTCCATTAGCTCGTGGCGCCGTGATTCGATCAGACGCGACGCGTTGTATACGCGCTCGAGCGCACTGCTCGTACCGTGTCTTGCTCGGAGGAAGCCTCGGGCCCGAATCGAATATCGTGTCGGTCGGGCGGCTCGGGCGGCTGGGAGTCATAATTCACTCTGCGCGCTGGGGGAAGGAGGAGGAGGCTCTCTCTGCTCGAGTCGGATGAATCGAGGGGGACGGGTGATCGGTTGCGCGCAGTTTTTTTCGGTCGTCTCGGGTTCCTGCGTTTTGCTCGTTGATCGTGCCAGCGGACGGTGTATACTTGCTGTTTGCACAGAGGATTGTTCCTCGATACTCGACGATCACTTTTTGGGAATCTCTCGCAAAGTGGTGCGCGTCTCTTTGAGAGGGGATAAACAGATCGTTGCTGTCGGCTCGGATCATTCTAGAGGAGGATAGGGAATCGTCGTCTCGAGTGGGCAAATGGCTATGCTGTTGCACATTTGTAAGTCATGACCGTTGTAATCTTGTAAATTCTTTTTGGACAAACACATTCCGGCTAACAAGCGATGAATGCATCGTTTCATTTTACTTTCCTTCCCTACTCCCGATTATTAACTATTTTTGAACATGAGTCATACATATTTAGTCTCATGAGATACGCTCATCTGTACACAGTATGTAAACTATAGTTTGATGAATAAGTACGTATTACAAGAGAACGCACATGGGTCATTTCACGAAAAACGGGATATTGTTTGGTGTGCAAAATAGAATTTTTAAAATTTAGTGTTTGGAATTTTTTAAATTCTTTTTTCTACGTTCTGTGAGGTCCAAACTAGCTGGATACTTTTGGGCCCGGCTCTATTGTCATTTTTTGAAAAGTCATCCTAATTTCAATGGGATTTTTAATAAACTTAAAAAAATTATTCGTAATGGTACTTTTTTGGCAATTCTGAAGCCGCGAATCGGAATATTTCAACGTAATTTAGTTTGGCATGTATGAGCACCAAACGCCTTCGTATACTACAGTCACCTTATTGATAATTTGAAATACCTTTATGATAAGGGATATTACGGTAATAACCGCTTATTTTAGTCAGCAGAACTCTCTATGTTCATTAGTGATGATAATACAACTAGCCGCGTTCGAATTTCTAGTTAAAAAGAAAAAAAATTGATCGATATGCTTGTTCGCTCTTCTATACATAATGATCAAATCCAAATGTCAAAGAACGGACCATTTGGCCCAACTAAATCATTGGTCTCATGCAATTCAAAAGTCTCAAAACTAGGCTTCACAATCGTAACGCACATATGGAATATGAGCAGCTAAAAATGAAATTTTTAAATGCTTCTCGTTTTGGTACTAAAATTTTTGCCTGTTTTTTCCATCTTACGGTCACAACAAATATTCTTTTGACTTGATTTTACTGGGGCTATCTAGAGAAAATTAGTTCCCACTGTTTAAAACAGTATGGACCCAAAATAACGAAATTCGTTGTTTATAAACAGAGGCTCTATAAAATACCGCCGTTTTTGTGAAATGGCCCATATGTATACGATATTAACAACTATTCTGTTGAAGTTTCGAGTGTTAGTACTGATGTTACATCGGTTGTAAATTATTCTTCAACGCTTATTAATTTATATACGTGCGTATTATATATTAAAATGACTAAATGTACATACATTATTGTTACATAATTTATTATTTCAATACATTATATACGTATACGTTAT
>JAPYYV010006020.1:0-26814 GCA_030522625.1 Copidosoma aretas | reverse complement strand
TAATTTGATACACGTACGTAAATATGTAAATATAAAAAAAAATTTCAACAGCACAGGCAGAATGTTCTGTCACATCTGCATAATAGAAAATAGTGAAATCGATTAAAAATGTGTTCTCGACTTTTTCATGCAATTATTATTTGGAGATCTAATGTCAAGAATTTACCATGATTAGAATATTAAAAATCAAAAAGTGAAATAATGAGGGCTATGAGCACTATTTTTTCAATTAAATTTTTCCAAATAAAAGAAAATTTAATAAATTAATTTTAATGCTAGAAAAAATAGAGAATATATGTAATTCTAACACATCAAACTTGCCGTACCTTTTACTTTTGTTATAAGGTAGTTTTTATGGAGATAACCATTACTGATTATCAGTATTCGTGAGATATATATACTAGGTGTATAGGTCAACTTAGCTTTAGATCGCTGGATCAGTATCTGACTAAGGGACCTGAGAGTAGCTTGTACTATAGTACTGAGATCTACATGGGGGATCCAGAGGGAGCTCGCGCTATAGCAATTGCTGCGGCAGGGATCATTGTAGAAGTGAATGTAGCTTGTGCACGGAGTCTTAAGAGAGATTCTTGTT
Organism: Copidosoma aretas; assembly: GCA_030522625.1. Lineage (NCBI taxonomy): Eukaryota > Metazoa > Arthropoda > Insecta > Hymenoptera > Encyrtidae > Copidosoma > Copidosoma aretas. The sequence continues at coordinate 26,219 of JAPYYV010006020.1, read as the reverse complement.
TACCCCTTTAGTGCTCTAGGTGTGTAAATAGCTTAATATATAGAACGTTCCATTCATGACCTATTTTGTTATTAAGGCAAGCTGGAGACATCCACTTTTTATCATAATTCTACGTTCCATACAATAGATTTACAAGATCTTTACTTTCATTTGTAAATTTGAAATTTTTAATTATTGAATGTGTATACATTTAATAAATATAAATAATCAGAACTAGTTATTTGTTACAATAAAAAACTTCTTCGTCAACAATTTATTTATTTCTGTTTTTGATGGTAGATTTAAATTGAATAAATATGTTGTCAGGAGTTTTTCAACTAAACTACAAATAATTCATCATCAGAATAAAAAAAATTATGTAATCGAAGGCCACCCAAAAAAACTGTATCCTCGGTACTTACTTTTCGTTAATGAAATGATGAATCAAGAGGTAATCGTTTTCTATAGGACAGAAGTAGTTAAGAAGACAGGGGGTCAGTTCTGCACGAAAAAATTCTGCACGGAGGGCAAATACAATTGATCACAAGATATCTCATCACATAATTATTCAACACAACTAATTACATATATGTTGAACCTCAAATAAGATCAACACAAGTCTTCAACCGTACAAGCTATTCTACACGACAACTTCAGAGTGTGTTGAATAGTCCGTATAATTCTACACGATAGTTTTAAAATGTGTGTAGATGGTCAAATAGATTCTACACAAGTTTTTGGACAGAAAATATATAATATGTATGTGTAGAATGGGAAGCCTAATTCTGCACAAATTTTTAGAATTGTGTAGACTTGCGCTAGTGTTTTCCGTAGTAGAAGTCACATGAAAAAGGAACTTTCAGACGTATTTTTTGTACTTGTTTCGGGTAAGTAATATATTGCACATACATTATTCACACGTCTGTCATAAAATATAGATACTGCTTGAAGGTTACATATACTTTCCCTAAAAATCATAGCATATAACTGATTATCCATACATGTATTCCATGAGAGACTATTGTTTTCGTCTTGCGATATTAAATGTTTGGAACCTACAATTTAAAATTTTTCCTACCTTAGGCCTTTTTGGAACCCCGTCACACCTTAAGCAAGAAAAATAGCATTCGTAACTTCTTGACGAATAGCTTCTTACGAACTTTGTTACGTGCCGTAAACCTCTCCGTTCGCAAATGGAATCCTTTCCAATCTTGTATGAAAACTATTATAATATAATATTGCTGTATTTTGTCTGTCAGAATTGAATGTTGTAAAAGGTATACGAATTAATAAAATACAATAAATGGGTACGTTTATTTTTTGGTAGGTCGGTCGATCGGTCGGTCCAATTCCTTCAGAAAGTATATCAATATTTACTATATATATATAGATGTACATACTAGAGGGATCGAACCGACCGACCGACAAAAACAAAAGGTACCCAGTGCATGCTGTATTGCACAAAATTGATTTGTGAAATACTTCATATTATGCTTGTGAGTTACGAAAGATAATAATTGATTATTTATGTACTACGCAACTAAAATAACGATTTTTATTCATGTTTTGAAAGAAAACAATAAATAATGCTAAGTAGTAATTTACATTTATTACAATTTGCCAAATATATTATTTATTAAGGATATTGAACCATACTTAATGGATGGAGGGTCTCAGCTACAATGACTCTGAAACAATTTATCTGCATGGCTAGCACATTGATTAATTTTAATAATTGTGACGAGGACTTAATCTAAGATCGTTTGAGGAACACAATCAACTTTAAAAATTACAATTCCAAAACAAAATCGAAGAAAATGTTTTGTATACTAAACTCATGCATGCAATTTTACAAAATAATTGCTTTCTTATCCGTAAAGTACTGTTTTTATACAATTGTATCTCTTCATTATTGCATTTTAATAGACAGCTTTCTTAATGTACATTAATTTAGAGATACATATATACAGCTGAGGAGCCACCTTACATATAGTGTAAAAACATTACATAAATGCTACAGTCCTCAAAAACGGAAAAAAATGTAACATGTTCACAAGACAAAATTGATTACAATAAAAAAATTACTATGAATACATTGCAAATGATTATAATAAATTACGAAAGTATGGGTATTTTTATGTAAACAGTACACTAATGATTGAGAAAACTATTTCCTCTGCTTTTTTTCTCCCCGGTCACCTGCAATTTTGTATGTATATAATATAATGGTATAAGGATTGTCTTTTACCATGTAATTTTATGCAAGTTAGTGCCGGCATTGAAATATCAGTTGAAAAGTTGCCGTTTTTACACGTGCAGCATATACCAAGCTCGCAAACAGTCATTTTGTTAAATTTAATAACTATTGTTGTTGGCACGTATCGAAAAACAATTTTTCCCAAATAACAAAGAATACAATCAATACTAACAATAGAAAATATTTATAATTTTTACGTGCAATTTTCAAGAAAAAATAGCTTCATAATGATTGTTTATACTTTCAGTACATTTACAATATTCACATGGTCCCGAGTTATTTCAGCGGTTTCGTTACAATTTTATGTTTTTTTTTTAATCATGAAACATAAACATTTTCAAGTGTATTTTATTAGTACATAGCATTAATTAACAATTATTATTAGGAAAATGTGTTATTAGGTAAATAACAATTTTTTATATTACAAGGTGATTTCCACATACCCTAATATTTAAAATTATATTTTACCTGTAATTTTGGAGATATTTATTATAACATATATGTTGATTGTACAACTAGATGTTTGTATTTAGCGTTCATTCCAAACTTGTTTGACCTTGACAATTATTTCTGTTGCCTTCCAGCTACCACGTTTATTGTGATGCTCAGCTCGTACAGTTTTTACATGAAAAAGAAAAAGTGTTTTTTTATTAAATATTGCATCACAGTTGTGATTGGCTGTGTTAATGAATTTGAAAAGTGTACGTTATTCCATTATGTCAATTACAAGATTAAGTATCAAATGGGGAGCAACATTATAGAATAACATATTGCTACGAAGATTATCCTGAATTTCAATTGGCTTCAAATAAAGGGAAAAATTAATCTTCGATCCCTAATTTTTGTTGACGCAGTTACAACACTAAAAAACATCGTTATTGACGTGTTCTTTTTTTTAGTTTTAAAGTTAAAGATATTAGATGCATTATCAATCGGACTTATGTCTTCAAGTATACATCTACATAACATGACATACAAAACAATAGTATCTACATTATACTAGAATTTTGTATCGTGCTACAACATAGGGACATACTTTTGGTATTACGTCTTGTAGGTTGGAATATATATAATGCTTATGTATTTTATCGATTTTTCTACTTGGTGTAGCAGAACGTTACATCATTAAAACCAATGTTACTTCTAATACTTCAAGGATTTTCAAACAAAAATAAAAAACATTTATTTTTCACGAAAGTTTTGTTTTGTCATGCATGCTAATGGAACGGCGCACAGAATGCTTTATAAATTCTGTAATAATACACTTTGTCTCAAAGTAATAAAAAACGTATTATACATTTATATACCAAACTAAAATACATCTTCTTTGCTGAGCAATAAATTAACACAAACGATACTGCTATCCGGTCTGTCCATCTAGAGGAATATGTTTTAAAATGTTCGATGTAATGAAAACATGTTGTATGTTTTATTTGCGATCAAAGTGATCATAGCGCCTCTAAAGCTTACTATGATTTGGTAACAGTTTCAAGAGAATTCACAATGTAAAGTAACTGTCACTTATTAGAGCACCTCTAAAGCCTACTATGATTTGGCAACAGTTTCAAGAGAATTTACAATGTGAAGTAACTGTCCCTTATCAAAGTGCCTCTAAAGCCTACTATGATTTTGTAACAGTTTCAAGAGAATTTACAATGTGAACCAACTGTCACTTATCAAATCGCCTCTAAAGCCTACTATAATTTTGTAACAGTTTCAAGAGAATTTACAATGTGAACCAACTGCCACTTATCAAAGCGCCTCTCAAAGCCTACTATTGATAAGTTACACATTCTCTCACAGTACGTTTATCATAGCGCCTATTAAGCTTACTATAACTAAGAAATGATTTACACTTAAATCGTTACCTACAGATGAACCAAACAAAGAGAGCACTGCGTCCAAAGTCATGGACATAACGCTTAAGTGTATCATAGGTGTCGAAAGTTCCGCAAGCGGGAAAATTCAAGTGTACAGTCACGCACACCATAATACACTCGAAACGTTAACTGGCAAGTGGCTCAAGCATGTTAAATTGTATATTACCACCGTAAAAAGCATATTATCTATCCGTTTCTATTATCCACCGATAAGCCTATACGCTAACTATGCACTATTGCGTAACAGCTAATAATCATCAAAAACTAATGAATATTGTAGGAATAGTGCGTTAAAAGTTATGAACAAAAAGCTTAAGGATACAACGAGTTATAAAAATTCAATAGTCAGGACAATTCTATTGCACAATCACGAATAACAATACTTACGATACATTTGGTAGAAAATATTTCCAGTGTGTTGAACTTCATACATTGCTTATTTAAAAATTGTACTTCTATTTATGTTTACAATACATCTTTTAGTCAAAAAGATACCTGTTTATCAAAGAGCTATAACACAACATATATCACGCATTCGGGAAAGAAAAATCTACAATGCAAAGATAACAATGCGTCCAAAGTCATGGACATAACGCTCTAGTGTATTATGGGTGTCGAAAGTTCCGTAGGTGGAAAAATTCGAGTGCACAGTCACGCACACCATAATACACTCGAAACGTTAGCTAGCGAATGTATCCAGCGTGTTGAAATCTACGTTAATATTAATAACAAAACATAATATCAATATTTTAAAGTCTTTAAAACATGTATCTTTTCACAGTTATGAATAAATTGTTTCAGAATTTAACTTTGCTTTTGAGACAGCAACACTGTAAATCTCTAGGTCGTACTTAACATTTTTAGAAGCAGTTCAATTACCCTGATAATTTGTCATCTTGAACGTACAAACATTCAAAATCGAATATTATCCTTCAGTTGCATTGTGAATTGCGATATAAATTCAAGTGTGCAATTAAATACTTAGAGTGTATAGTCGACTTAACCTCTACATATGAAATGCATACTCAAATTCACATTGCAAATCTGAGTGCAGTTACATGGAGCGCTGAATGTTTTAAACACAACAATGTCGGTTTGAACAACAATTAAATGGCTCTATGGCGAAACATTCTCTTGGTTTTAAGGCTACTTATAAAAAATTATACATAAATACTACACATTCTAAAAAAATTTTTGTCTTAGACGTTAGGTATATGATACCATAAACTAATCAGAAAATACTCATCCACATAACGATCCGCAAATCGCATGTTTCCTAATAAAAGTCAAACGTCTATATTAAACAGAAAGAGGATCTACCCCCAAAAAAAAATCGTATCACTGCTAAGTAAATTGTGGATTTGAAAGTTTCCATTGTCACTTCCTAGGAAATATTTAATGAGTAAGGCATGAAATAATTATGCGATTATACCTTTTCAGAATTTATGCACAATCTTCATAAGCGTCTCTCTAAATTCAGAAAACATAATTTAGAAAAGTACGGCCAATGAAAATGTATATCGTCAAAAGTCTGTTACAAATTTATGAAGGCAAAAAATTGTTGCCCTGTATTAACTCGGTTCGCCCTCTGAACCCAAAGTTTGGTCTTTACTGTACGTGTTCAATCATTGACCAAAATATTACTGATGTTGTCTGTTTTATGCTGCATTATGGAGACTTGTATACACTTTTAAGAAATATAATGAACAAAAGGTAACAGTAGCTTTTACAGCGATATGCCCTCAAGTAGATACGATACGAAACACATGATCTATGTAACAACACTATTTTGCATTTTGTCTTCACTGGCCCTCAAATCAAGCGCATAATACCGATACAATAATACTACTGTAATTATAGAACTAGTTATTTTATAAATATATTGAATAGCTAATATGATTTAGTATAATAGAAGATTACTAATCACGTTTTATACTTGTTTCTTACGATTGCAACTTTGCTTCTAATTTCAAATTTTAACTTGTTAAAAAGTTATATAATAAAAAATTATCATTTATGCTGGCCTACCAAAATAAGAGAGGTGTTCTACTTTTCGTAGACATCCTTTGAAACAACTATTTACAAAAAGATATTAACTCTACAAAGTATTATTTAATCAAAATTTTAGTCAATACAAATTTTGTTTTTTTAAAACATGCCGAACAGTTTGAAACGATTTCAGTAGACTAACAACTGAAAACATGTACGACATTGTTTGAAAACCAATTTTTAAATAGGATATACAAATGTCTTTGAAAATATTTTTTTTTGTATGCCAGGATTACCAAGTATATATTGCCATCTTGTCTTAATTCATTCAATATTTTATTATTAGATAATTGTAGAAATTGAATTTTCTGAACGTACCGGCGAACATCTGTCTAATAATTGAGTTGCCAAATCAAAATTGATCGTGCGTGAAAGTACTTTTATGTACTGAACCCTATTGCGTGTACCATGCAAACAAATTATACTTATCCGACATAGATTACAAATAAAGACAGAATATGATTCTTACGTACGTAGGGACTGCAAGAATCAGCAAAAACCGATAGGGTACAAGTAGGCAACGGCCAAGATACTCAAAATTTGTCGTCTTCAACGTTACCCGAAAAAAATTTAATACATTACAAAATTTTTTGTAAATTGTGATACTACAAGCATTAAACCGTGTATTTATTCTATAATATTACTAATATTACACAAAGATGCCGTGGTGACTTAATTTTTTATTATACACTTGGCCAATCTACCAGAAGAATACCATTCCTTCGGAGACAAGCATTAAATATGTATTTGGTTGTTACATGTCAGCCAGTCTTCGAACTCGTGCCCTATCCATGAAGCTGAATTTATAATACGTACACCAATATTCGTTACAGTCTTTAATGGATTATTCACACTTACGTCTTTTGCTACTTAGATGCAACTTGTCAGTACGTTCTTTTGTTGAGTGGTCACCCATGCGTCTTAGTACAACTTCTGTAGACATCCAAACAGTTTTGGCCGGATAACGCGGTAGCACTGGTAGCAGACACAAATCATAATCATATAACAATTTTTACAGTTTAAAATAAAGCACGACAACAGATTAGAATAAGGTCAATTGAGATAAATAAATTGTAGGGACCAATCAATTTCTGTTTATTATAAGAAAACATTTGATGACAATTTATCAGATCCCAGAAACAATTTTTAGATTTTAGCATTTTGAAGTGATGACTAATGCAGGATTATATGGTAAACTTAAGACATATTAGACGATAATCAGTCGTTTCTGATGTACTTTTTAGAGATTTTCTCTTAGCAAGTCGTACAAGCAACGCAGCATGCATTAGTAAAAATATAATTTTTTTTAAATTGGAACATGTGAATAGCCTGTATTTCCCTTATTTACCCATAATATCTATCTTCACTTCTGCTGCAGCGATATAACTAAAATTCCACATAATCACATTAATTTATCTAACAAAATAAACCACTTACTTTCAGCACTCCAAGTTACAAAGAAGCTGAGATATAAAGTATGTGTGAAAATTAACGATAAGGTCATTTTTGGTCATGGTTACCAAATAGCTTGGTACGTACTATTGTGCATCTCAGCTCATGCATCAGACTAACTTATTTAACTTTCTGATTCAATTAATTGTATGTTTTGCCAAAACTACATAAAATTAGTGTTACTTACCTAAGAAAAGGCCCAGATGATGATTGTGGGTGAGAAAACATGATTCTGGCTTTTCTGATGGGCTTTCTTATAATAGAGTTAAATTTAATTGTAAACATTTAATTGTATAGAATAACTATGTAGGTTTTTAAATAAGAAAGGCAATGCAGTATAAACTGATTGAAATGGAACTGTAATAGAAGTCTAGCTGAATAGCCTGAATCTGGTTTTCTCAGCCGTAATCATCTGGGCCCTTTCTTAGGTAAATAACACAAATTTTATGCAGTTTTGGTAAAACATACAATTAATTGAAATAGAAAGTTAAATAAGTGAGTTTGATGCATAAGCTGAGATGCACAATACAATACAGTACGTACCAAGCTGTTTGGTTACCATGACCAAAAATGACCTTATCGATGATTTTCACACATTCTTCATACCCCAGCTTCTTTGTAACTTGGAGTGCTGAGAGTTAGTGGTTTATTTGGTTGGATCAATTTATCTTAATATCTGGAATTTCAGTTATGTAGCTGTAACAGAAGTAAAGGTAGGTATTATGAGTAATCAACAGAAATTCAGGCTCTTCGCATGGTCAAGTAGCTACATTACAACTTAAGGTAAAGTTTATAGGTAAGAAAAACTGGTTAGGGCTATGTAGCTGGACTTTGATAAGGGATGCTTTAATCAGTTTATGCTGCATTGCCTTGTTTATGTGCAAACCTACATTAAATTTTAATACATTTTAATGTCTACTATGAAATGCAACTTCAATACAATTAAGCCCATCAGAAAAGCCAGAATCATGTTTTCTCACCCACAATCATCATCTGGGCCCTTTCTTAAGCAAGTAACACAAATTTTATGCAGATTTGGTAAAACATACAAATAATTGAGTCGGAAAGTTAAATAAGTGAGTCCAATGCATGAGCTGAGATGCATAATAGTACGTACCAAGCTATTTGGTAACCATGACCAAAAATGACCTTATCGGTGATTTTCACACATACTTTATATCTCAGCTTCTTTGTAACTCAGAGTGTTGAAAGTTATTGGTTTATCTTGTTGGATCAATTTATGTCATCATCTAGAATTTCAGGTATGTAGCTGCAACAGAAGTGAAGGTGGGTATTATGAGTAATCAACAGAAATTTAGGGTCTTCGCATGGTCATGTAGCTACATTACAACTCAAGGTGAAGTTTATAGGTAAGAAAAACTGGTTCAGGCTATGTAGCTGGACTTTGATATGGGATGCGTTAATCAGTTTATGCTACAGTGCTTTGTTCATGTACAAACCCACATCAAATTTTTATACAGTTCAATGTTTACTATGAAATGCAACTTCAATAAAATTAAGCCCATCAGAAAAGCATGAATCAGGTTTTCTTACACAGAATGATCATCTTGGTCTTTTTTGTAATTAAATAACCTACATTATGTCCCGTTTTGTTCAAACATATAACTAAGTGAATAAGGAAGTTAAATAAATCAGTCTGATGCATGAGCCGAGATGCACAATAGTATTTACCAGCTCTTTACAATTTGGAGTGCTGAGACTTAGTCGTTTATTCTGACGGATCAGTGTGATTATCTGATGTTTTAGTTGTATTATTGCTACAGAAAAAATTAATGTTTTTTACGGATAAAATAACATGTAGAGGTAATTCGCATGTTTCACTTCAAAAATATCATATTTCAACTAATGCATGCTGTGTGGTTTCTAAGATTTGCATATTTACAATCTCATGAAAGTACACTTGCTTAAAAAAACAACTAATTAGTATATCTTGAGTTCAACAAGATTCTTACCTCTACATAATGTAATCTATTACTTCTTCTGGGGCTTCTAGCAAAGTTCATCCTTAAAAAAGCATCTGTAAGTGTTGCACATCAATTAAGTTCCTTTATGATGCGACACTCAGCTGCCGCACCGGCTGAAATATTTGCAGTTTACAGCTGATACAAGTGTCGTTACGTATGTACGCGAGTGGTATTGCGCCGATTACAACTGTTAACCAGCTGGCACATGGCACATGAAGAAAGAATCAGAGAATAGGTTACTTACGGAAAATTCTGTGTAAAAGGTGAGAGCCATGTGATTGTAAATTCCTGGACGGTACGGTGCACCGTGCGGTTAACAGTATAGTATTGTACCAGAATGTACTGCACTCTGCCAACGACAGAATACGAAAAAGTTGTAGGTGCAGCTTTTCAAACAGCCTTACATAATTTTTGAACAACAGTTTCAGGGGCCGTAGTGCGTAACTGTTTCTCCGACTGAACGCCATCCAACTTTTACCTTGAACACGTCTTAAAATGTATTTATGGGAAAATTAGTTTGTCTAGATCCATCCAAAAAGTTAAACATTATGGCTCCAGGGACTCCAGTCCGCTCATTTTTCTACAACCAAACGCCATCTACTTTTCATCTTAAAGATGTCTGAAGATGTATTTAAAAGAACATTGATGTGTCCAGATCCAATAGAAACGTTAACCAGTACGGTTTAAGAGCCCTCCAACAGTTATTTAGTCCTTCTCTTCATAGTGCATTATTTCTGTTCTACTGAAAATCACTTTCAATCTACGCAGGTGGTAACCAAATTTGTAAGTGCACTTATGAAATTATTTCATGTTCTATGATAATAATATTCACAAGATACGTAATTTCTTTTATTCTATTAGTTGAGACGATGTACTCACTATAATTGTACGTAAACGGAGGTACGCGTAAAGGGCGTGAAAACATTTAGATGGTTTTTTATTTCCATGAGGATTAAGCTGCGCCACTGTAAGTAGGCCCTAAGAGTGTTGGGTTCTTCACTGACGTCGTAGTTCTCCTACTTGCCAGCGTAGCGCTTCCGCGTTGCTTGATAAAGCTGTTCGTGGGGTCACGCATTAAAGAAGAGCATGGCTATAATCTTACTGGTTTTTTTTTGTGTAGTGCGTGGCACTCTTCAACTACAAGTGGGAGAGGGGGCAAGTTACGACAAGTATCACAAACGGGTGCCTATTTTTCTCGTGACGCGTGATTCTTTTTTTTTTCTGTTGCTGTAAAGTGTTGTAATGCAAAGATAATCACTTTTTTTATAGCGAATAGTAGTAATACCCAAAAAATATACGATTTTCACCCCCTTAACCGCGAGCAATGCTATTTTTGTACAAGTGTTGAGTGCTAAAATCACGTTTTGTTGCATCATTATCTAATTAAATTAAAATTATGCAGCAACTACGGGCTCAGCAGTCGCTAGGACAGCAAAGGCTAGTACAACGGCAGCAAGAACATGACCAACTGCCACATAGAGCGCTGGGTCAGCAGGGTCAACAGGTACAAGACGGACTTTTGCTAATACAACATAGGCAGGCTTGTAAAAAATACACAACTATGCATATTCGTTAATTATGTATACATAGATTTTATTTGCACCGACAAGGTCTGCACAATCGTGTACAGATCTTTGCGTACCTGACACACGGGTAATGTTCAAAAAAAAGTTTTGCATGTGCCCCGCAAACGGGTCATAGATTTGTGTCATATTGCGTGCCATGCATTGCCGCGCATTGATAAAAGGACATGGGTATTATTAAAAAAAAAAGATTTTTACGAATCAAATAAAATTTTTCAAGTGAAATAAGCGCGTTTCAATTGGAGATCAAAACATTTTTTGGTGTTTAGAATACTGTCAAACGAAAAACATGTGATTGTGCCCAAGTCTGAGCTTTTGTAATTATTGATGAATGCAAATATAAATAAGAAACTTATAAGTAATATTGTGATTGCATACGATAAAATATTGCAGGGGCGTATCCACGAGTTACCTGGAAAAAGAGTTGGAAGTAGATATTTCTGTGACGGCTTCGTCTACCATGCTGATAAAAGAAACGCAGCTCCGTTGATCTTGCGTTGCGCATCCCGATGCAGCCCTTACTGTCCAGGATTTTTAAGGCTTTATAGAGATAATAATATACTGAGTAGCGGAGATCACCTTGATCATGAAGCTAATAACTTGTACATGGAAAAAGAATTATTTAAGGAAGCAGTTTTTTACAAGTGCCACACTACATTCGAAACATTTTCAAACATCTTTAATACTTCAAGTCGGGAGTAAGTACAATCATACCAAGATAGTACTTTTTATCATAAATATTCATTTCTCTGCTTCGCAAACGCCGCACAGTGGGACAAAATGGGAGAACTTTTTTCAAATAAGATAGCTCCTGACAGGAAACTCAGATGTGGATGATTTTATTCTTTATTTTAAAGTATTTAAATCGTAGATTAAAGGAAAAGTGGTCCGCAGTTTTGATACAGCACTGAAGGGGTAGTAAAAATCCCCCAAAGGGCCTCAAAATCTAAAAAAACCACTATTTTTCGCATAAAATTTATATTTTTCACCAGAAACCTAATAAAGTGATCCCTCAAAGTGCAGTATCTCTAGAAATAAAACATATATGAATTTTATTACATTCACGATGGTGGCAGCAACATGGTGGCCAGTACATACGAAAAGATAAATGATTTACATAAATTCTGTTCGATTCAGGAAATAATTTATATTTTCTTATGTACTGGCCACCATACTGCGGCCGCCATCTTGAATCTTATATAACGCATATATGTTTTATTTCTAAAGATACTGCACTTAAAGGTATCATTTTATCATGTTTCTGGTACAAAATATAAATTTCATACGAGAAAATAGTGGTTTTTTAAGATTTTGGGGCACTTTGGGGGATTTTTACCGCCTCTCCAGTGCTGTATCAAAGCTTCGGAACAATTGTCCCTTAATCTGCGATTCAAAACCTTTAAAATAAAAAAATAAAAATTCACTAACATCCGAGTTTCCTATCGGGAGCTATCTTATTTGAAAAAAAAATTTCCAAGTTCGTCCCACTGCGTGCCGTCTGGCTCAGGGAGTGCCCTGGCCAGATGCATATTTATGTCGAAAACTGATGCTTATGAATTTTCTACAAAATGTTAGTATTGGATTAAAAATATTTAAAAAATATATTGCACAGCCACAAAACTGATCATACGTTTCGATGTACAATTGTGCATTTTCTTGATGAAAAAGAAGTACTTATAAAGCAGGAATCTTGTTTACCCTCTCAAGAGCCCTCTTAAGATGTAATTTATATGTATGTCATCATTTATATATTATGTAAATCTTGACTTTGTATCCAATAGGATGATTGTCTTAGTCACCTATAAATAGCACTAATTTCGTACAATGCCAAACTATAGTTTAAGAAGGTTCAATCATTTTCTTAAAATGCAGAGAATGCAGTGAAATTTTCTACAATAACTATTCAGAGTATCAAAAAACCGTGAAAATTTTTTTAAGAATCCTTATCACATATTCTTTTATTGATGAAATTTCAACTCTAACACAAGCTTTCAAGGACATTAATAAGTTCTGGCCTTTGATTCATCAGTGAAAAATTTTGTGTTAGAAAATATAGAAAAAATTCACGCAGTTGCCTGACACTCTGGAAAATTATTGTAGAGAGTTTCATTGCTTTTCCTGCATTTTGAGAAAATCATTGCAACTCCTTAATAAAGAGTTTTTTATCATTGAACCTCCTTAACGAAGGTTTTTTCATGATCAACTATTACAGTTTGTTGATTTGTTTAAAGACTTCAATATTTCTTGAAACCAAAAAGTTAACAGACGAATACATGATAATAATTCAATCTCCGTACGCTTATGATGAATTTTTTGTTATAACTGTTTTCCTAAGGCATCAATCTACTTTACGTTGGATGGTATAAAATAAGCAATGCGTCGAGAACGTAAAAAAAATCGCCCTAGAACGCCTAATTCTCTAAGCAGGTGAGGCAAGTGTATAGAAAATCATCCACCGCTACAAAATAGATTTCGAGGAATGGCGATCTCTGATGATGGTGGATGTGCAGCAATTTTCATCCATCCATTCATGATAGAGCCATTGCACAACTGCTCCAGAATACTGATGGATGGGACGTTTCAAGTAAGAAAATCCAATTAGCAATGTTTATCAAAGGCTTGTAATACGTATGAAATATTACGCTTCGTATAGGTAGTTCCCATTCGTCCGAATGACATAGTATAATTGTATGTTATTCATATAAGGAAAATTTATCTGGTAAGTATGAGTTGATTACCAAAAGTTGTAATTAAGAGCAAAATATTATACTGTTATTCTATTCCTAGGGCTTTCCAGCTATTTTTGTGTTTTGTAGTCGCAGAACAGAGAGAGTGTACAAAGCCATATGGGACAAAATATTTGAAGTTGTTCCGGAGCTTGCAAACAACATTAAAAGTGTTATGATGGACTTCGAAAAGTCGGCCATCAATGCCATCCGCGAAAAGTTTCCCCTTGCCCGTATCTCAGGCTGTTTGTTTCATCTGAAACAAGTATGAAAAAGTTTTTAATTTTTATCGAACGACGAATTAACAAAGATCTAAGAATAGAGCACGCAAAGGATCCAGAATGAAGTTCCATGATGCGAGAGAGATCACCACGTATAGGGACCCTCTGCACGTCACGATCTCTTTAGCACCGTGGGACACACAAAGACATTGGGTTACGTGTGATTGGTTTGCTCTATTCTTATCACATATTTCGTACTCGTTTTAATCGAAAGAGCTTCTACTTAGTGGTATCACTTTCAAATTAGTAATAAGTAATATTTTATCACTGTATTGTATATTATCTGTCCAGGCTTTGATAAAATATTGGTGTCAAAAGCTGAAAATACCGGACGGTGAATACGTCGACATTCTCGAGACTGCCATGGCATTAACATATCTACCGGCTAAGTTGATGCAAAGGGGTCAGCGAGTGTTGACCTCAATGGCTGATGAAATCGATGATCCGCGCATCGAACGTTCTATTACGTATCTACGTAAAACTTGGCTTCCGCTTCGTAAGATTTTCTCTGGGTTTCTGTTGCCAATAAAAACTAATAATATTTGTGAGTAGTTCCATAAACTAGTGCACAAAATTTTCCACGATCATCCGGAACTCTTTGATTTTTTTGGTAAGTAAAAAAAATAATGCGCAATAACAAATCAATGCGATCATTATTAATATCCATTTTTACAAATTGTAGATAAGCTTGTTGAGATCATGGTTGATTATAGTATCAAATATCAAAGAGTAGTAAATGGAACCGATCGAAGGATACGAAGACGGCTTGTAGATATACAACATGACCATGATTTGACTGCGCTTTAAGTGGAGGTTGATGCAAAAAGTAAGCATATTACGTTCGATGATTCACTTAAACAGAAATAGTTAGAACTATATAAACAATTTAAATGTTTGTAGAATACAAGTGGAAGAATTTTTGAATACAGTTATGCTGAAAAGGTGACTACTATATGGTCCAGACATGCATAAGTGATAAATAGCAATTATATGTTGCAAAAATAATACTGTATCATTTAATTTTTTTACAGAACTGAAGTACCATCGAGTAGCTCTACCAAACCGTAACCCTGAGAAAGAGATAGATGGTATGCTGTACGTCAGAATTTTGCAACAAGTACTATTACCTAATCCAGAAGAAGGTATTCTGTATTTATTCTTTCTATATGAACAATAATAACAACAATAAAGCACTTCAAGCAGTAAGTGCCGTCGTAATCTCGTAGAAAAGTTATAAGCGATAAGATTATGACGTGTCGTATCCTTACTTTGGAACTATTATATGCTATATCCTTGGCAATTTTTTTTTAGATAAAATAATAAAAATTTGTGTCAAATATTTTGTCTGTAACGTACTAAATCTATTGTTTTTGTGCAAATACATAATTGCGTACACAAAAAAGCAAGTTTTATGTGACAATTTGTCGTCATTTGCTCATGAACATGAATAAAGTAAGAAATTTAACGATTACAGGAGGTGGATTTGAAAATGGAATCGGCGCGCCAAACGAAGAAAGAGCAAACCTCATTCGACAAATGCTAAACGATAAGCCGGGGCAACAACCAGACGATCAGATTCCTCTTGTTGACAGAGTTGGTAATCGTCGATTTAGAGGTCGCCCTGGGCATGGCCGTGGTCGTGGTGGCAGAATTGGCCGTGACGGTAATGATGCCTGCGACCCCGGTCGTGATGGCCGTGGTGCGAACAGCACCCACGCCCCAGCTCGTGGTGGCCGTGGTGTTGTTCGTGGCCCGAATGGTTGCGGTGGGCCTAGGCATGGTCGTGATCGTTAATATATTCCTACGCCCGGAGGAAACGCTCACGTCGACGAAGAATTAGAAAGAGAAGATCAGAACGGTCGCGATCACAGACGCTTTCGAGCAGATTGTCCTGTAGTAGCTGCAAGGCAGCAACGCATACTTGCAGTTGCCGATTCAAGTGAAGATAGCGATATGATGTTTCTAAAAGATATATTAATTCGACACCATCTATATTGGCATGCATTATTAATACATGTTTTATATAATCAGTATATATTTAAAAAAGTATTTACACATGCGAAGAAATATAATACGTGTAATTGTTAATACCATCATTATCATAATCACGGGAGCCTAATGCTTTTGTGCACCCTTTTTTAATTCATTACGGTCTGCTTCTGAATATTGTTTAGAAAACAATGACCAAGAAGGATACAATGTGGAAGAAGAAAATCGGTGGGCTGATTTCCATGTACGGACGAACGCTTGTAATAGAGGATGAACTTTGGTCATCATAAATTCTAGCGATGAGGAGGAGGAAAATCGTAAGTTGATTTAGACCATTGGTATGAGTTTTTGTACACTGCACACCTCTTTATTTCACAATTTTTATGATGTGCACGTAGCATGACAAGTGTTTATCTTGACGTATTCATTAGTAATGTGATGCAAATCTCTGAAACCTTTAAAATATCTGATTATGTTTCAGTATTCGAACAAATCACTATCTTTTCCCACTCTTAAAGTGTAAAATTAGCGTATAGGTCTTAATGAAGATAAAAAATCGAATAAGAGGTATTTTATAGCTTTTATTATTTGATTAGATGACATTAAAGCGAAAAAAAGTGACAAAAACGCTTAATTTCAGATGTCCAGATGTCTTTTTTAAAAACTCGTTTCTTTGAGGGCGATAACTTTTGGAGCATTGCTCCGAAAGACTTAAAAGTTTGCAGAGATCTAACTGTTTAGAAGTTTTGTAGAATTCTTTCACGAATTTTAGTGTGCTCCTGACAGAAATAAAAAATGGTGAAGGATTAAAGCTGTGTCCCAACATTTTCACTAAAAAGGCATCTCCTAATATTTCGTTTTGTTACGTTTGGAACATTTGTTGAATCACCATAAAAACTTTTTTTTTTTAAACAACATGAAAAAACAAAGAAATCAGTGCATTGAAATTTTATGTGCTACCTTACAGAAGCTCGCAATAAAATCTTAATTGCAAAAAAAGGTCACGAATATGATTTTCAAAAATCACTGTTTTCGCTAGCACATCAAAAATTTTGGTTAAAGTGTACCAAAAAATATTTTTTATTACTAAGTTTAATGCGCAAAACATATATTCAGTTCGGTAAATGGGTACTTTTTTACAAAAACTCATAAAAATTTAATGACGCAACTTCAGAAAAAAAACAAGTAATGTTTCATTTCTAAAATAAGCCAAACAACAAGGAAAAAAATAGTCTGAATGAAAATTCGGATCTTTTTTTACGAGCGTGCGACAAAATGGTCAATTTTGGAATATAAAGAATTCGTATTTTTTTATGAAGCAATTTTAATAAAATTCTTAAGATACTTTTTCTTCCTAACATTAGCGAAATAACAAGAAAACAAATTGTCCAAACAGAATTTGACCAGTTTTTTTATTTGTTTGAACAATTGTTAATAACTTTTGGAGCATGCTATAAAAAATGATGTACATAGTTTTAATTACTTCTGGGATTAATTATAAGGCTTCAAAAAGAGTTATATGCATGTACCCTAAGATTTAGAGATTCTACTTTTTTTTACCTCAAAATTAAAGGTTCCAGAAATTTGCTCATATGTATTGTTTGTGTTAGTGTAAATGAATTCATTATACATTACTGTTAAAAAGTAATTTCATAATTATTTGATTTTGAAGAATGTGAAGAAGAATTGGAGCTGTTTGAGTTTTCTCATGTCAGGCAAATCTCGGTCGACGGTAAATATTAAATTTTATTGGACGAGTTGGAACATTCTGAAACCGTAAATCATACAATCGAAGAAAATAATGTTGGAAGATCAAGGATGGCTATTGAAGACGACGATGGTATTTTTTATATTGTGCCAGACGTTGGTAACTGCTTTGATGGCAGGCGATGGAAATGTAGAGGACTAACGCCTATACGGCTTTGTACACCCTTATTGAAGTATGAGTATAGATATACTTAAAAAAAACACGTAAAAAAAGTACAACCTTGACAAGTAGGACTTACTTTTTTCTCTTTATATTTAGTTTCTGAAATGTAGGTTGCACATATTTATTGAATCAATTTTATATGATAAAAGAAGTTTAACCTTTAAGATCATTACGAAGCATGTTGAAGAATAATGTCAGATAAGGAAGCTGGAGCTGTATAAAAGAACTGGCAAGTAATGCATATTTTCAATTATGAAACTTGCCATTTCATTCATACATTTCATAACTTATTTATGTGGCATTTTCGTGAAATTTGATTTCTAGTGAGCCACAAATTAAAACTGCTCTTAAAATGCATGAATTATTGAATGAATATTCTTGAACCCACGTCTGAGAAGCTACATACGAAATGTAGACAAAATCTACAGGTTTTAGATAAATACCTAAAAAAGTAGGATTGTACGCCCAAAATGACATCAAAATTTCAAAGTTTTCTGTGGTGGTCGTAATAATAACTAGTACCCCTTATTGTGTGGACTAATTCTTTCCTCTAAAGTGAATGTTAATGCTATCACGTTAGATCACATAGACCTGGAGTAAGCCTGCTGTAGCCGGCCAATGTTAAGAAACAGTGGCGAGGGTGCGAGAGAGAAAGATACAGAAGAGTTGACACCTTTGTCTCTCTTACTGTATGTCAGCGGATTTTTGGTAAACAATGAGCGTTCAGTAAGAGGGATATAGGTGTCAACTCTTCTATATCTTTATCTGTCGCACCCTCGCCGCACTTCGGAAGCAGGCTGGCTTACTCTAGGTCTATATGTTCTAAGGCTATCACTGCTCACAACTATCCACGAAACCCACACCTTTTGTATAATTTCTTCGATGAAAAATATTCGTGCATGATTGACACCTTAAAATTGATGACTGTTCAAAAAAATTTTCAATCTCCAGCATAATATTTATTGATGTGTACGCACAAAATTTTTGAGCATTCATCGAAACATTTAAACGTCTTCATAAAACGTTTTGTTACATCTGTTTGAAAAAAATTTTTTTGCAAAACTTGAAAATTGAACTTTATTGAGTTCCCTAATTATGATCATATGAAGGTTTAATAAATGCAATGTTTGTATTGTCGAAGATCCAGCGCCAAAAATAAACTATTTTCCTGACCATTACTGGCTTCTGCAGAGTCATTCTTTTGGACACTAATTGCATTCTGAACAACTTTTATCTTTTACTGTTTTTGTCTAGAATGTTCAGAAATAAAGTTACGTATAGAAAAATAATTAAACTTATGTTTGTCGAGTTCGACAGGCACAAAATTTCCTTTTATACAATTTTCACATTTTTTTTTCTTCAAATTCATAAAAATGAATAAAAAAACCGCTACTAAATATTTTAGCAATCGAGTAATGAAAGATAATTATGATAGATTTGCAGGGTCCCGGCAGTTAAGGCTGAAAAAGAGGAGACAAAGAGGTGGCAAAACAGGCTGTAAGTTTGTTTATCATATATAGTAAAATAAATCGAGGAATCGTGATTTCTCGCACATGATAATTACGTAAGCTATGAACTAGAAAATAATGATGCAAATTTTTTTTCAAGTCGTTCAATGGCTAACAAAAAATTTCAGCGCTTCCTAAACAGTAGCCATTTATGTAATACGAACTATTATACAACAAGAATGACATTATCTACAAATAAAACGATCCCTCTGCAATAACAGTAGAGTAAAATTATTCAATCATAGGCATTGAAGGCTGTTAATTATTGAGAATTGTAGTGATCGTTTGCAGCCCCCATAACATCATCATCTAAGTTTCAATGTCGTAGTAATTATGTATAATAACCATTTATCTGCAATAGGCTGCGTATGCTGTTACAGTCGACAGCATGTTTTGATAATAAGGCCCTGTAAACATTGTGCTTGCCAGAAATGTCTAAACTTAATATATGCCAATAGGAAAGAAGTGGGGGTGAAGTTTCCTTACTGCCGAGCACAGGTATCCTCGTGGCTGCCACTTAATTTGATGCCGGATTTAATGTAATAATTGTTATTAACATAAAAATACAATAAATGGCTCAAGTTGACAATTAAATTTGTTTTAGTGCACCACTTCCAACCGACGATGCTATTGTAATTGAGTAAGAAGTGAGTCTTAAAAACGGCGCTGTAATGAACTAAACGATGTAGCTTCCGGTTCTCATCACATAATTGTTTGTGTCAAAATTGGAGTGTGCATATTCATAAGTATTTTAGTACTCATTTGTTGTATTGTAAAAATAGAAAAATCAAGCGCTTTACAATATTTTGAATAAAAATATGATGTATTGTAAATAAGCTGGGTTCGTTTTTATCTCAACCTCCATAGCATTGATACATTTTTGTAGAGACCTTTGAAAGATGGTACGAAATATTGGTTAAATAAAAATGTTAGAAATATTTTATTTAAATTTAACACAAACTGTAAATAGAAGGTACACCGATAAAGTTTCATCACTTTGTTCGAAAAAAATGGAATTTCAATTAAAGAACTTGTAAAAATTCTAACCGGCTGCAAATTTGTGGGCACAATTCCTTATCATTTCCATTTGTTTACCATTACTTTTAGTTGCTCTATCTATTTATCGCTTTTTACCTCGATAAAAATAGTAAACCGATGATATGTAAGTTTTTGTGTTCCTAATGAAGCTTTTTTTATTTTCATCTTTAACTTGCAAATTGTTACATTGCTACTTGCCACACCATAATCGGGGCAAGGGGAATATTGTATAGAATTTTTTTCCTAGCTAATATCATGTACAGTCTGTATGAAGCCAGTTCAACATTTTCTTACGCGGGCAAACCCTTAATTATAAAATGAGAATAAAGTAGTAGCTTCCGTCACAATCGTGCATCTCACAAGGGCGGTCCCTGCTTCGTGAGCGCCCTTGGGCCCAGGGACCGCCCTGGGATGGTATTCCATAACTTTCGCACTTCGCTGGGTACGCTGGGTACACTACGCTAGCACTAGGTATTGCTTGACTCGGTATCCGTTTTCCAGCTTATAGACGTCTTACGCTGCATTTCAGATGAAAAGTAGTCGAGCAATCAAGTGCTGGCGTAGTGTATCGTGTCGTGTACCCACACCCAGTGTAGTGTAAAAGTTACGGAATACCCCCCCTGAAGAGATACACATTTGTGACGAGAACTACTCTTTTTATCTCGGACAAAGTGATTTGCGTGGGCGCAATAGTATATTTCGTATTATGGGCAGAAAATACAAAATGTGCGCCCGGGGAGCACGGTTTTTGTATGTTTGTGCCCAAGGTTCGAACGACGTTTTTCTTACCGAGGGCAGAGAGTGCGGTTTTGTGCCCATGGGCGCACTTTGTGCCCTCTAATTACTTTCTGCCCTAGGGCCCAAAGTAATTGCGCGGGCCCAAAGCGTGCCAACGGACCCCAAATTGCACTTTGCGCCCTGGGTAAGAAAAACAATGTACGCGACTCGGGCCCAAACGTACACCAACCACGCCCTTCGGGTGCTTATGTTGGTACTTTGTGCCCTAGTGGCGTAATGTACTATTACAGGGCCCAAAGTAGGTCCACGAGCGCATACCAGCACTCTGAGCCCTCGGTGCAAAAAATGTTCTCAACTTGAGCACAGACATACAAAACGGCGTTTTCCAGGCGTGCATGTCTTATCTACTTTGCGCCCTTGGTAAAAAATATACTATATTTTATTTATTTTTATCCCTTTTACAACTTTTAATTATGTCAGACAAAATACAGCAATATTATATTATAGTAGCTTTCATACAAGATTGGAAAGGCTATCATTTGCGAACCGAGAAGCTTACGGCACGTAACAAGGTTCGTAAGAAGCTATCTGTAAAGAAGTTACGAATGCTATTCTTTTTACTCAGGGCGTGACGGGGTTCTAAAAAGGCCCAAGGTAGAAAAAATTTTAAATTGTAGGTTCCAAACATTTAATATCGCAGGACAAAAACAATAGTCTCTCATGGAATACATGTATAGATAATCACTTATATGCTATGATTTTTGGGGAAAGTATATGTAACCTTCAAATAGCATCTGCTTTTTATGACATACGTGTGAATAATGTATTTGCAATATATTACTTACCCGAAACAAGTACGAAAAATGCCTCTGAAAGTTCCTTTTTTATGTGATTTCTACTGCGGAGAACACTAGCGCAATTCTACACAATTCTAAAAATTGGTGCGGAATTAGGCTTCCCATTTTACACATACATATCATATATTTTCTTTCCAAAAACTTGTGTAAAATCTATTTGACCATCTACACACATTTCAAAACTATCGTGTACAATCATACCGACTATTCTACACACTCTTAAGTTGTCGTGTAGAATCGCTTGTACGGTTTAACACTTGTGTTGATCTTATTTTAGGTTCAACACATATGTTATTAGTTGTGTTGAATAATTTTGTGATGAAATGTCATGTGTTCAATAGTATTTGCCCTTCGTGCAGAGTTTTCTCGTGCATAACTGACCCCATGTCGAGAAAACGCACCGATATCTTCAAAATTTGTATCGTAAATTTTATAAAACCGCTAATGATCTTGTCATCGTAAAATTTCATCAGCAGCGTTGACTGTAAAACGATGAAAGGGAAGCGAGCGACGATGTCTAAGCCTCATTGCATGCTCACGACGTGACTGCAAATCTATAGGTGCTATTATGTTATTAATTCCGTCTTTAAGGATTGCAAGACCATTAACTATCACTTCTTTCTCTTCCTCTAGACGATACATTTTTTTTCGCACTTATATGTCTCTGTAGGAAGGTATCGGTAAACTTTATCAGTAATGTCAATACATACTATTGTAGTATAAGATAACGATCGTCATGCTGCACTTCAAATGCTGCCGTTGAAGAAATTACTATTCATAAGTCATGAGTAAATAAATTATTGTAAAAATAGCAACAAAACTTGAATTCCAAGCTTCTTAACCCAATAACCCAAGGAACAGCTAGTTAATAGTATAATGAGTAAAATAATTATAAACTCGCTGTCCCCCAGGTTACAGGGCTAAAAATCTAGAGATTAAGGTTATTTTGTCATTAAATTTATAATTTAAGAAATTATTACATCAATTACTCGCTGCCCCCAGGTTACTGGGTTAAAAAGCTTGGGATTAAGGTTATGTTGGTATTTGATCAATAATGTATTTTATTATTATATTATTTACTCGCTGTTTCCTGGGTTACTGGATTTTAAAGCTTGTGATTTAGGTTATGTTGGTATTTAATCAATAATGTATTTAATTATTATATTATCTACTCGCTGTTCCCCGGGTTACTGGGTTTAAAAGCTTGGGATTTAAGTTATATTAGTATCTAATCAATATTGTCATTTATTATTATAATATTTACTTTCCGTCCCCCGCGTTACTGTGTTAAATAGCTTCGGATTTAGGTTATGCATTTACTAAATCAATAATTTGTTTACTTATTATATTATTAACTTGCTGTGCCTCGGGTTACTGGGTTAAAAAGCTTGGGATTTAGGTTATGTTGTTATTCTTGTAATAATTTATTTACTAATTATATTATTAACTCACTGTCCCCCGGATTACTGGGTTAAAAAGCTTAGGATTTAGGTGAAGTTGTTATTTTTATAATAATTTACTAGTTATCGGGTAAATCAGTTTATTTATTCATCACAATAACACGCAGCCGAGCGTATTGCGTTTTCATTACATTAGTTGAACGCACTTTGTAGTGTAGCCTTGATGTTTTTTATGTACATTTTATGCTGTTGGACATCCATTCAGTATGTCCAGTCTTTTTGTCCAGTCCATTAACATCTCTGCCCCTGGGGCCTAATTCATAAAAAGTGAGCACCGCTAATCATATGTTGAAAGTATGCCTGTATTTGCGGGGTACATAATATATAGGTATACTTTCAACACATGCTTAGCGGTGCGCGCTTTTTGTGAATTAGGCCCTCGCACCTGAAAGAAAGCCAGCGCCCTCTGTAAACTTATGTGTGATCAAATTTGGAACTGAGAGGTGCAAAATACATTGCGAGATTTGCGAGGTATGGGAAATTCATTGAGTTTTTTATTCTTACGCAATTTCTGATTGCGAAATAGTATATTTTGCACCTAGTGAGTGAGGTTAAGAATGTCGCAAGTTTCACGTGAATAAATGCCCGAGGCAAAGCTGAGGGTGGTTAACGTGTTTGGAGCAGGTCAGATATGAAGCTCTTTCGGTGGGGGTATGCAGAAAATATATTTTTTGATAAATTAGATATAGTACATTACTGACCTAGGGAGGAAACATAAAGAATGTCTCAGAACACAGGCAATTGACGCCCGAGGCGAAGCCGAGAGTGTTAAACATGTGTTCTGAGGGATTCTTTGTTTACTTCTGTGGTCAGTATACGATTTTTTTGTGTCCCTCAGCCAGGAAGTCGAATTTCCGGGCCGCGCAGCGGTATATCGGCTATATTTATTCTGACACTGTCGACTGAGCCAATCGGGAGCAGCTAGAGAGAGAAAAATAATCCCTTTGGGCTCGGATGCTCTCTCTCGCACTTTACCTCGCGCCACCAGCACTGCATGCTACCTCCAGGTATAATATTATATGCTCTAAGCATATAGCTACTCGACACTTGTACATATACGTTTTAATGACTTGATCAGAAACGTATCAAAACAAATTACAATATCTTTATTTGAACCCTATCGTCAGTTTAAATTCTACACCTGCTGTAGAGTTAGCAGTATTTAAATTCATCAGTATATACTTAAACGTGTCATTCTTGAGCACCAGTTTTCTCAAACCTTTGTTGTAGTAAATATTATTACACAGTAAGTAATACGTGTTAGATATGTATTATTAGCAAAAGTCTTATTTACATAAATCAAATATCAGTTTGCCTCTAGTTGAGATGTGCATGTTAACGAAATAAAAAACATTACCTCGCTCCTCAGAGCTAAGATGAAATTGTTTGCAAAATAAATAATGCACACTTTCATAAATGATAGTTTTTTGTCTTTTTTTTTTTTAATGACATTTTCTTCTCCATGCAATTAAAAACATTGTAATTATCACACCACAATAATAATTAGTGTACCAAAACACGTTTGATAGAACTTAGTGACCCACACGTTTACTTTTTTTCTGTATTTTAACTGGAGTGAGTTAATATATTTGTAAGTGTTGTGTAAAGGTCATTATTGCAAATATCTGACTAGTTTGTATCTCGGGTTCTCCAATTTTCCTGTTTTAATTTCGTGCTTGATTCTACATACTTACAGACAAAAAAAGGCAACCAATGGAAATTTTTGAGATTTTTTAAATATCCAGCGTAACGAATTGAAAATTTTAAAATATCAAACAATGAAATTATAATTATTTTCCTTACGGACAGAAGTACTACATACATTATTATTAAAATATATTCAGACGTACAATTGTACCACCTTTTTAATAGAAATATTTTTAAACCCTTAACAATTTTTCGAAAACGGCCTTTAAAAAAATAAAGGTTTTTATCCATTACTACAAACTTTGTATTAGATTAATATATCGCCAATTTTTTCCTCGATTAATTATAAGTATACATATGCATAACCAGGGGGAGAGGGGACCTTATCTTGACAACGTTAATAATTTTCCGTAAAAATCAGATTTATAAGTTTTTGGTGCAAGTACTAGGAACATAAGCGTGTGTATACACATGTACTACATGCACAAAACTCTTTATATACATGTTGTATAATACAGTTCTATTTTCTTTTAGTGTTTAGTCGACCTCCAGATTTATAAAAAAATATTGAGAATCCGTGGTACTAACTTGTCAGATAATTAAAATACATCCCCTTGATCGTTGTTTATTAAGGCAATTACTGTATCTCCGTTCTTCCATTCGTTTTGAATATTCTTCAAACACGTTTTTTATTTTACCAATTATATTTGAATTTTTTTTTTTAATACCAGTTACTAAATAAGTTTTGTGAATGATGATTCGTGCGTTTGCTCTGTTTCACTAAGTGACATGATACAGCTACTTATGACTGCATTTTGCTGCAAGCGTTGAATAACACCTAGTTACATTGTTTGAATTTT
>JAPYYV010006019.1:0-21703 GCA_030522625.1 Copidosoma aretas | reverse complement strand
ATAGGTTTACTACTTAAATTTTTTATGATTTAACTAGAGTGGGTATATTAAAAAATCTCGATTGTTGCGCGCAATGCGCGCTAAGCGAACACTAGTGTAGCAAATAGTTCTTCCACAGAGCCAAAAGTATCAGACCACAAGGAAAAGTTTTGCCAGGCTTGGGTCTTAGTATATTTTTATTGCACATGAATGTTCTAATATTCTAGTCCCCTTTATAAGTACATGGATACCAAACAAAAGGATTTCCTGAGTAGAATGCAAAAAATTACTTTTTAACAAAAATAAAATGTCAGGTAAGTTCGATCTGCTAAGATTCAAAATTTGTAATAATCACTGATACATTTATACAGTGGCAATACAAATTTTTCTATCAAATACGTCGTCAGATTTTCAAAGTAATAAAATTAATATCTACAATGAGTCAAGTTTTTTTGTCCTTTTGGCGCATAATACTGTTATCACTCTGTATATTTCACGTGCAATAAAAAAATTTAAAAAAGTTATACTTCTATTTATTTTTACATACGTATGACATGAATACAGCTGACATATCGATAGTGCGCGTAATTATACGATCATGTTTGATGTAATGTTAGCCCATAGTTCAAATCAATAGGAAAAATTATTTCATTTGATTTTGTTATTGTACAAAAAATATACAGAATGATTAACAGTATTCTGTGCCAAAAGGAAAAGGAAACTGGACTTTTTGTAGATTTGGATTTCATTACTTTGAAAGTCTGACGATGTATTTGATTGAAAAATTTTTATTGGCACTGCATAAATGTATTAGTGATCATTAAGAATTTTGAATCTTAGCAGATAAAACTTACCTGACCTTTTATTTTTGTTAAAAGGAGATTTCTTTGGAGATATCGCAATCTAATTTTAGCAAAATGTAATTTCTAAGTTACTATTTTTTCTGAGTAGATTAGTAATTTTTAGTTCGTCCTCTTTATTTTTCGTATTCCTCATATTTTTCGTTATTGAATGCTTTACTTAAATAAATTATTAATAAGTACAGCTCGTACAGTCAGTGTAGTTGAAATTGGGATTACAAGAGCAGGAAGTTAAAACCCTCGGGTTATGGGGATAAATAAGTTGTGGTCAAAGTACTGGTTTTTCAACATATTCGCCACCACGCGAGTGTCCCTTTTGGGCACATCTGTAGCCATGGCCATACCCAATAGTATAGAAAATGTTTGCTTGTAGCTACAAACTTTACGATAAGACCACTTTTCGTGAAAGCAACTTGAAGAAATCTTGATTCGAGTATATTGAGATATGCAAAAACTTTCGTGCCAATACTTCTTAGTGAAGCTGTAGTGTAGCATCAAATATGCTGAATTGCATCGAAATACTATCGGCTCATCGATATAAATAATTTTTTATCGCAATTTGAAAATTCGAGCATAGGAATTAGAATTAAATAGTATAGCGATTGCCGAGGCTTCGTCTGCTTCTCAAACTTATCTCGTACGCTACTGGATATAATAAGTCAAGTCGCATCAAACTGAATGTAACTTGGAGGCCGCTTAAAGATGACGAATTACCAATGTTTTTAGACCCCTTTTATCGGTGTCTCAATGAAGACTCAGGCGCCGGTAGGCTTTTTCTGAACCTCTAGCAAAAATGTATTGAAATAGGAAGAACTTTTTGAAACTAGTAAATAGTCATATTTTTGCCATGTTCGCAGGTTTATTATTCAACATTTATTTTCAATTATGAATTCATGTTAAAACTTTGCTGAATACTTACAAAATTTTCATTGAATTCAAAATAATTTCGAAAATTCTAATACATGTACAATAATACTACGATGTCCAATACAGTTATAATAATATGAATGAAAAACAATCATTAATTATAATTTAAATGTGCATGAACTTATAAAACATCTTGACATTCTATAGATATTTTGGAAATTAAAACCCATTTATGTTATTGCAATATCGCAATATCCAGTACAGTAATAAATCAAACAGTTAATTCAAATTCTAAATAACTATCAATTTTCAAAAAAATTTGAAAATCAAAACACATTTTGAAAATTCAGAACACACTTTGACATTTTAAACACATGTTTTAATATCAACTAGCCTTTTAAAGGGCGCGCTATGCGCGCCAAAGATTGAAGGCTGTTCTCTAAACAACAAATCACATGCATTCTAAATGTGTTCTTAATATGGCTGCGCCCTCTAAGCCATCTCCCTTTTAAAATAGGATACAAAATGTTATTTATGAAATTAAAAGTTTTCTCTAAATGTGTATTGACTTTATAAACTTTTTTATCAGCTTAACCATTTTGTTGTGAAATGCCTGTATTATTTCACTATACGATGAAAATTATAGATATTCATGTAAAATATGAATGCAAAATTTAACATTTATACTACCAGAGGGGTAAACTCCCTGAACGCTTCACGTGTCAACCCCCAAACTTTAAATAACCATATTTAATTTTTTTTTTTCAAATGTATAAAATGATTAGCTTTATTAAAACAAACATTCCCAAACCTAAAAATTGAAACTATTTTTTTTTTTTTTTCATATTTCAAAATCTTATTTTTTTCCCGCTCCAAAAAGCCACGTGATCAGTCACAAGATACATTAAACAGGTTTCATCGCGTGACTCATCAATCTTTTAATAAGTATACTAGCTGTAATTATTGCCCATTCAGTACCCACACAATTTCGTTGAGGTACACATAGTAGACGAACTTGGTTACCCATGAAATCAGTACTAATTACATATAATTATTTACAAATGGATCATTTTATTATACAAATTGCAATGCAGAAAAACCCCTCGCAATCTAATAAATGTTAAAAAAAAAAATGCAAAAATTATTAAATTCATAAACATATACATTCAGTATCCTTTCTCAGCGACTTATTTTAAATTCCGTGACAAGAGGCATTTTCCGTTTTCTTTCCGACTTGTTGCTCTCAGTGCCTTGTTTCACGCAAGAGTTGAGCAGCAGCCGCGGAGTTGAATTCCTTATGCACCTAGAAGCTTTTTCCGTCCCTCGAGTATGTGACCGAATGTCCCGAAGCTTTCTACGTCTTACGTATACTTTTCTTCGTAAGTAAACTCTTTACTCCTTGCGACCTATATATTATGTGGCTCCGTCCGCTAAAGCCTCTAGGTATTTGAAATCATATATGCGCATTTTGCGATTTTTCAAACTTATCTGATTTTCTTGAAAGTTTTAATTTCAATAAATTACAAAATTTTCACTCAGGATATA
The DNA here is from genome assembly GCA_030522625.1 of Copidosoma aretas. Taxonomy (NCBI): domain Eukaryota; kingdom Metazoa; phylum Arthropoda; class Insecta; order Hymenoptera; family Encyrtidae; genus Copidosoma; species Copidosoma aretas. The sequence continues at coordinate 18,452 of JAPYYV010006019.1, read as the reverse complement.
AAGTTTTAAGGACAATTTGATCATACGTACGATAACGAACATTTTTTTCCACCCTCAGCTCAATCTTGGAAGTATTTCCATATTTTTTGCCAGGAAAATTTATGTCATCAAAAAGATGTCGAATTACACCAAGGAATTAACAAATAATACCTTCAAAATAGTAAAATTGAGTCAACTTAAAGAGGATGGTTCGATTGAATTCTAATTCTGTTTGATAAAGCTGAAATCTCTACGGTACGTAGCATCTCCTTTTTATGTGGGGTGAATTGATAGAGAGGTAGACTTAAGGTTTTTAAGTCCTGATTTCTGGGTCGGTACAAAACATAGAAGTTTAGAAGACGAAAAGAATAAATATACAATGCAGCATTAAGTAAAGACAATACTTTTTCTTTGAGCAATGCATTTTTCTTACATAATTAAATAAATGAAAAAATGAAATCTAGTAAATGTATCAAAAACTAGATTATTCTATTGTGCAATTGACGTATAAAACAAATGATTTTATCAATAAGTCATATTCTCGTTCTTTCGTTCAAAAAAAAAGACGGCACACCTGAAATAAGTCATATTTAATTTCACATAAAGAATTTTTTTTTATTTTACAACACTTTTTTGAATATGTATAAACAAAGATTATACACAAGTTAAGTCATTATAAAAGTTCTGTACAAATTAAAAAAATTAATTAATTTATTATAAACAGGTATAAATCATTCTAAAGCATCGTTTAGAGCGAAACAATTGCCATCAGTGTGTTTAAATCGAGTAAAAAGTAACTGTTAAAAAAATATTTTACGTAGAATCATAAAGATTATTGATATGCATCGACAGTCATTTATTTCCAATTTGTGAAAAATAAACGATAAAGTGGAATCAGTTCTAATAGTTTTGACATGTTATGAAGAACGGCTGAAATTGGATAGTAAGTGCATTTATAAATAATGCAAAGGCAAAAATGGTGTTATCCAACAAAATCCACATATATATATAAAAATCATATGGTTTGAAATTAATTTTAATTAACATTCAGTCGGAAAATTTTCTAAAGTGTATTGTGCACATAACATGTGTACTTCTACTTATACTAACTTTTGAGGTATCTGAGACAGCTCTGATCAGCTCTAAAGGGAATGATAAAAATTGTTATAATTGTATTTACGAATATATTCCACAGTAAAAACAATCCTCTGTGTCATTGCAGAACTGACAATAATCTGTAACATACAAGCAATTTTCATATAAGTAGTGTCGTTATGTACTATCACGAAAGTTTAATCCAGTAACCCTCAATTTCCTTATACTATGAGGCTAGTCTGCTTACGACTGAGACATTAAAGCTACTGTATTACAGCTTAATACTATATATTTCAAATTATATTTATTGCAAAATTCACTTGGTTATTTTGAAAAAAGTCTATTGGGAAAATATAAACATAAGTGTAAAAATAAAAATGTTAAGTATAGATTTACTAATTATAAACTAATTTTTAACATATAAATATATTTATTCTTTCCAACCAAGATTTTTAAATTTCTGACTATTATATAAAATATGAATAATGTATTATCTAACAAAAATATACATCATCGAATAATATATTTGGTAACGATGTCTTCATTGTATGTATCTTTATGATGATAACAAGGCCGAATTACGAATTCGGGTGCCCCTAGGTGAATGACTTTTAGGGCTTCTTGAAAAGATATACTTTTTAAGTGATTTAAAGAAGTTTACGTTTTTAAAAGATGTTTTTTCCATATAATGTAGAAAACTAAATGGCTTTGAGTAAAGGGGCACAATTGACTGCATATTTATCCATTTTTTTTGTAAAATAACAATTACAGTCAGTCCTTATACTTTTTTAATTCAACATCGTGTATTCTTTCGTCGAACTAAATATTGTAGTAAATCACTTTCAATGCACATTACAAAAATATTACAATTATATTGATGTGCTTAAAAATTTGATTTTTTTGTATCATGTTTACACTTTGAAAATAATTTTTTTACCCATCCAACCGTAAATTGCTATTTTATTATCCTACTTTTGATCGAGTTGGTGAAAATAAATTGTACGTACATTCAAGTAAAGGTTAGTAATTAACGCCAAGTATTTGGTGATTACAGTATACTTCTGTTTCTATTTATTGTATGTACCCTGAATAATGCAGGTTCGGAGAGCTTATAATATGTAAGCTCACTTGCTCGTCTACTTCCCTGGACATTTATTTGTTCATTAATTAAATAATAAAATAGTCGGCACTCTGGGTTATGTAATTTTGGATGAATAAACTTTTTTTACATTTTCTTCTATTCAAATTATAATGGCCCCCACAAACAGCTGGGACCCTGGGCCGCGGCTCAGTATTAGTTCGGCCCTGGATGATGAATTTAAGCATCGTTAAAAAACATTTAAACACTTCCTGATTCTACTAAAGTTACGATCACGTGCAGTAAAGATAGAACAGTAGCAACCGACACATTGTGTTATGTGAATCGTCGTATCAAGTATTTCCTCAGTAGTTTCTTTCAAAATACGTGCATACACTTTTGCTTAATCAATAATAAAAAAAATTGGAAGTCTTCATCGATGTCATCGAAGCAAAGTAGCTCTAGTGAGCAACAAAAATCGAAGATGCAGAAATCCTTAGAACACAGTAAAAAATGTTCTCATTCAACAACCAAGCCTTCGACCGACAAATACCAAGATAGGTCGATGTATGCTATGGTTCTCGAGAATAATTTGCATAAAAGTCACTTCATAAGCAAAGATCAGTATCAGCCACATCAATTTTAGTGATCATACTATTGTTATTAAACTGACGATGAAGTGAAAAGTTTTTTAAATCAAAATAGAATTTCAAGTTTATTGCAAATAATGTAAAAGTGTTTTTATAAAAATAAATTTCAAGTAATTTTAATAGAAGAGTTTATTATTCATATCGAGTTTATTAATTCGGGAAAAAGTTTTACATCAACAGTTCTGTGGACCCTAAGATAAATCAAGAGGTGAATATTACATCGAGGTAAATGACCAAACAGAGAATTAATAAATGCAAAAACTAACCTCTTAAAAGGTAAAACTTTGGCTGGTAGGATTTATTTTTCTGTAAATTAATATAATATACTTATCGTCTCCATCTCCATCACATGCCTTGATAACCTACAACATGCTCATTGCATATTTGTTTACTTGTGTCACTTGCATTAGCATGCTCATATCTCTCTCTCTCTCTCTCTCTCTCTCTCTCTCCCTTCCTCTTTGTCGTGTCGGTGTCAGCGACCTCAGTGTTGCTATTCGCTCCGTGCAAGTCTCTGGAGGGGGTAAAGAAAATCGACGTCAGCGCAAAAGTCGGCTAAGAAGCGCGAATTTGTCGAAAAAATACGGATGGATAAAACGTTGTTAAGTTGGAAAAATAGGACGCTATTCTTGTTGTGTATACTCACTACAGTTGATTGCAAAAGTAACGGTTAAAATAGTGACTGAAAATTTTATACATTCCTAACTGCCAAATAAATATTCAAGCAAAGACGATTATGGATCACTGCATTGAAAAGACAAAAGTAAACAACGTAACCTAACTCTATGAGCTATTACAGCGTAACCATACTTAGTATACTTGCAGCACTGTAAAAGTATTTACAATTGTTTTGGTCATGATGGAACGCCATGGATCTCTAAGAAATTAATAAATGTAAAAAAAAAGATTTATTAAAATACAGTTGAAACTGCACAACTTACATTCAGTTGAGTCTTATGTGGAAGTTGGAACACTGATGTTTGCCTTATGATTGATGAATGAGGCGTTCTTCGTCGTAGTTCATTCATTCACTGCCGCGCCACTTTATTCATACATTTTTAACTAAAAAGATTAAATAACACTGCCAGTTAGTAGTTGTGATTGGAGTGTTCATAAAAGATTGTTGAAAATGTAGACTTATGAGGTGTGGACATTACAGATGATAAAGCTGAAATATTTTATTTTGGTTTAATATATTTAAATGAAGACGTATCATTTTGTAATTTTTTACTGATTATGAGCGATATGAGAAATATCTTTAATTTCTCAATACAGAGGGATTAAACATTCCCATAAATGTCCGTTTATTTGATGTATTGTACTAAATTTGAAATAATTAATAAAGAAGATAGTTGATATTCAATAACAAAGTTAATTTCATACGATAAAATAGTATTTCAGGTGTTAAAAATTAATGTTTTTTTCCCCTTGTTTACATATTGCATGTTTAGATAGTGTTTACTGCGAAGATGACTCCATGAAAATCTTGAAATTTTTTTACTTTTCATTCGATTTATTTTTGAGGTTTGGATTATCCCTTAAAAAACTTAGAATACTTGAAGTTGCCGCAGAAATTGTTGAAAATTGTAGTTAGTAGAAATAGTAGTAGCGTTTTAATTTATCGTGTAAATATAAAAGCAGCGGTCTCATGGAGTAAAGGGCTTTTTATTTGCTGCAAGAATTTGAATAAGCCTCTGTTTGGCGAATCTGAATAAGCCTCACTGATAACAGTGAACAAAAACAGGTTCAAATATCCTAGACTTATATAAATGGGTTCTTTTATATACTCATCCATTGCGTTTTAAACCACGGATATATATTTATGTATAGCAAAAATTTGATAGTATAAATATTATTTGCCGATGTAATAAATTACATTTTTAATTAAAATATATTTATCCACTGGTTGTTTAAAAGCAATTCAAAGTCATCATATAATTAGTTTAAAGGGACATTATAACTAATATCAGTACGATTGCATGACTAATAGAGCAATTACCATGATAATGTTATGTCATTTACAAATGAATCTCAAGTCTCACCTGACTTAGAGGTTTGGGATAGATACTAAGGATAATTAGGTGATTCAACACAATTAAGACACGTAATAAGAGAAAAGATTGACTTAATTGTAAAGGCTATTAACAGTTCGGTGCGTATATAATCAGCTGAACTGTGAAGGCTGTTGTCAGTCGTATTTTCAGTCTTGCCAGACACAATTATAGTCTCAACGTTTGTTTTCTCGACGATGACGCTGGCTCCCCGCGATCCTAATAAGACCAAAAAACACCGCACGCGTCAAATGTACTCAGTGCCAAATCTTGACATTCTAAATACCTATTTTTTTTCCAACCCTTATCCTTGCAGAAAAGCTAGATGCGATTTAGCCCGGAAAACTGGTCTGGATTATCAGCAGGTGAGCGATAATAAAATTGTAAACTATAATATCTGCAAATATTAATTAATCACGTGTCAACGTCCCTAGTTGATCACATGGTTTCAGAACAAGCGTCAGTATGTCAAGAAAAATGCACATATGAACAAATGCATCGCTGAAGCCAAAGAATATGGTACAAATGTAAATACTATTTTGGACAAATTGTCACTTGTCAGTTGCACGCCAAGTCAGGTCAAGGCTTCCACAACTGATCTTAGCAATGCCTGCACAAATGCCACCTCGCCTGCCCAGACCACTGACCCGCGCAGATTTGATAGAGCAAGTGACATTGTGAAAAGAGCACCGAATGAAGAGCCTACCAATGTACATAATGGCTTACCAGTAGATCTGGTTAGTATTTACATTTCACTTATTACTCACATTTATTTATAATGCTAATAAAAATCTGCTTGCAAATGTCTTTTAGTTTCAGAAAAAACAGATATACACGGAAAAGTTAAAACAAGAGACTAATGATTTCAAGATTAGTAATACGTATAAACTGCCATATTCTATGGCTTCTTTTCAGCAGCAAATTAAATCTGGCAAAGCTCATCATGTCTTCATGCCTACAACTGTGTACCCTGTCAAACAAGAGGCAGCAGCGTGCAGCCTCGAATCCGATGATCACTTTGATATAAATGAGTTTCTCTGCTTTGACAAGACTATTACATCACAACAAACGTTTAAAAATACGCCCTATAATGCTCAGAATCAGGTAATTTTATGTATAATCATTTTTATTCAACTACAGCTTTTGTCTCGCTTATTATTGGACTAGCTTACGCATAAAATCATGAAATAATTACTTATAGCAGATGTCACAAGTGCATCATCACTATTGGCCCCAAAGCCAGTATCCACAGTCATGGTATGGGCATGGGCATGGGCATCGGAGACAAACAAATGATCGCATTAGTGAATACCAGACATCAAAAACCTGGGAACTCTCGTCTGGTTCGAGCCTTGCTTCCCGAGTGCATGGTTCAAACAACAGCACTTGGACAACCACCTCCCAATCAAGCAATAATAGCAGTTCTAACTCAGGAACGCCTTTAAGTCAACTGTCCACTGGAACCCAAAATTTCCAAAATTACTATCAAACGTTATAGGTACTGTGATTGCGACAAAGCTTCAAGGGCTGATTATTTATTGTAAACTGATTATTGCTGATTATTGTTATTGTGTATATAGTGTGCTATTTGTGAATATTTCAAAATTTTCTGTATAATAAGTTGTTAATCATGTCTGCGAGTATTCAATTGAGGAAAATGTTTGAGTTTTGCAAGGAGGTATTGCATAAATTTTGTAAAACATAGTTTCTTGAAAGTGATATTGTAATTATTCAGAAAAATTTTGAAAATGTACAACGAATAAATTTTTTTCAACAAGATGATTTTTACATACCTTCTTCGAACAACTAATTATTTAAGCTTGTGATTTATTTCTCTTTTTGAACATTTTGTATGGATAAATAATGTACAAATCGAAAATTTTTTTTATAAAATATTAAGGTGAGCGAAAACAAGCAAATCGAACGCTCTCTTAGTGCAATCTCAAACTATAGACCTTTATTGGAAACTTTCCATCAGTTTTAGATCTGCATTCAACAAGACCCATTGTCACAAGCTGTTTGCGCCAAAAATTTTGCATCCACTTTAATACGTTTTTTCATTGGCTTTAAACCAACCATAAACCTTGAAAACTGCTGGATTTTATGGTTCGGATATCAAATTATTAAATGCATTTAGCAGTACTATCAAAAGTTCGATGATTTATTGATGTTGATCTGTTTCCTCGATTAAAAATTGCTTCATTCATAAATTTGGTCAGTTCCGTAATAATATGAAATCACTACTTGGCTACATCTTTTCCTCTCAGACAGTCGATTTTTTTTTAAATTAAGGTTGCCACAAGCACTATTTCTTTGGAAAATCCATAATTTAGGATCTTTTACGTATCATGTTTGATGTTCAAGTCCAACCAGCAGAGGGCAGCATACCCTAACAGGGGTGTGTTCCAGAAATTTAACATTACAAAACCGGAATTCAAACCGACAACTTTAACACGACATACTTACGGTATCGTAAGACACTATTAAGTTGCAGAAAGCCTTTCTGGAACCCACCCTCGCCGCGTCTTGAGATGTAAAATTACCGGTTATAAAATTTTTGGATACGGTCACGGTAATGTAACCATTACGTAACCGTTATACGACGTTATGCCCCTTCTTTTTTTAGTCTGTACGCAAGATTACCGGTAATGAAAATTTCGGTAACGATACCTGTCATAGATTTAAAATTTTTGAAAATTATATTAGTATTGAGGGGGGAGGGGGGGGAGGAGATGTTATTAGAATAAAATTTTTATGAATTTATTGACATTTATTTACTTTAAATTAAACAATCTAAGTAATTTTATTACATTGATTAATTATTTGAATAATTTATTGCATTAACAACTTACAAAGATAAACTAAATTTCAGTACCAAAATTATGTAAATTTTTTTCAACAATGATTCTTCAGTCTCGTTATCGTTAAAGTCTTCATTTTCCATACCATAATCAGTCTCCTCGTCGTTATAGTCGTCTTCGTCACAATCATCATCACCACTATCATTATCTCCTTGATTGCAGTCATTACATTTTTGTGACGTGTCTACGTTTTTATCTAGAAGCCGTGAAATGTTTGCAATTCAGCTAATAGTGTTACTTCGATGCACTGTTAATTTGCTCCGTTTACTGTAATGAGTGTACTTAAACGTTGAAGGATACGTCAGATCGCCATTGTCTCCAAAACATGTGTTAGTGGCTTTGTAGCGCCAGGCTTGGCTCACCATCCTTAGACTTTGGCCCCAACTAACGGCTCGGGGCTCGCGATTGGCTGGCGCCGGATCACCGTGGCTTACGGATCTTACGATTGCGCTGCGAGCCGCGAGTCACGAGAGCCGTACCATCCCCACATCTGGGGCCGTAGTGCGTAACTTTTTCTACGACTAAATGCCATCCAACTTTCATCTCGAAGACGTCTCAAGATGTATTTATGGGGGAGAGAACGTAATCGGTGCCAGAGAGACAGAATGCCAGCAGAAGTAGCTGACTGGGCCGCTGTCCTTCCGGTTTTGCACACTTTTGCAGATCATTCCCTTGAGGATCATTACTTGCACCGTTTGACGCTCTGATCAAGCTTAGTTTTGACTCAAGCTTAAGCGTGAAATTTAAAAATAATAAATTGGCTTTTCCATCTATATAGTAGTTAATTACCGGTTATGATTTTTTTGGTAATATAACCGTCGTCACGTAATAAAATGGTTATAAAATTTTTGGTTTTGTAAGGGTTACGTAACGATTACACAACCGTTATGTGACTGGTTATGGAATCGCTACACTGGAAAAAAGCTGGATGGACCGTCTTCTCAACTTTACTGTGAACAGCGCCCCCAACTGCTTGGTGCTCCCGCTCTCACAAGTTGGGTAAACAGCTCATCAAAAATAGCTAAAGCTAATATATATGATTGCTGATCGAAATATATTTAGTATCTTATTTTTAGTGTTGTAATGATGAAGAATAACGCAAAACAGTTCAGAAAAAGAAACTTCCAAAAATCGAAAATATTGTGAAAAAATCGATGATTGAACTCTTGAAAGTTCCAATGAAAAGTATTTATAAGAATTTAAGGTCTAATTGTCGGATTCAAGATAATAGAGTACTTTTGAAAGGAAAATTAATTGAATAAGTTATATTCACACATACGCAAGCACTAGGAATTCAAGAACAAACATGTTGACCAACTAGAAAATCAAATAAAGCATAAAAAATTCACGTTTGGCGTGAACAATTTTTTTTCAAGTGGCAATGTAAGCGATTTTAAATATATAAGTTGATTCGAAAGATATAAAGTTTTTCAAAAATATCAGCGTCACAATGGAGCCTTAAACGGGTGTATTTTTTTAATGTAATAATTTCTTGAAGCACATACAAATTTCTTTGTATTATTGAACAAAAAAATGAAATTTGATGGTATTGAGTTATTTTACAATTTTCTTTTTTATTCATGATTTAAAACACATTACGTATAGATAGAATTTTAAACATTAATAAATATTACACTCTAAATTTTGACGGAATCTTCAATAAATATATTGGTAACTAATTTAGATATCTGCATTGAGAATTTCACAAATGAAATATTTAAAGAAAATCGTGATCAAAATAATGTTTACTGTTTAAATGAGATTATTATATAGTAATGTCAGTCAAACGGTATTAAGCGCTGAACGAAAGTGATTGATTCACATTAAATTGAAAACTGTGATTTAGCTAATAAGGACAAAAAATAAAAACATCATACAGAAACACGGTAATGCAGTATACTGTAAAATAATGTAAAATAAAAGAAAAATAAGAAAAAAATAACTAAGGTACTTGACGCTTTATACAAATATTTTATATATGCATACATATTGTTTTTAAATATTGTTTTTTAGTATCTGTATATCGCTTGGAGTAGTTGTAACTTTGTAACTATTTGAGGAAAAAGAATGGTACAATAAGTCCAAGCCGGAACCAACTTACGGTACTATCCAATAAAAACTAATGAAAAAAATTGATCCTAATATTATGTAATTAGTAGCATAAATATGAAAAAAAAGTGATAAATAATTTTGAGTAGGCTTTGTGCCAAACAATTGGCAGCAATTTTATTCAATATGGTAACGAACGGAGGAAACAAGAATCAATATGCTGATTTGTACACGTTTCGAGTCTTGTAATACCAAACTCGTCCCATTGCAATGAAGAGCCAATAATGATCACTAATCTAAGTTTTGTCTTTTTATAAGGACCACTTCGATTCAGAAGTGCATCGTCCGGAGTTTTCTTTCTTTCTCTCTTACTACTACGATCTACAGCACTTGTTTTACTTGAAATTGCTTGTAGATACGTGGTCCTATTATTTATCTTTTACGGTGAGTCGAGAACAACGCGCCAATCACCTAAATACAACATAAGTCGCAATTTTAGTATTAAAAATACAATTTGCCGTCTCTCGTCCATCCGATAACAATAGTCACCAAAAAATTATTTTCCGCATTCGGTTCATAATTAACTCCTTTTATGAGCACTATACTGTATTTAGAGATCGCAGCGGGCGACTCTCACAATAAAAGCTTGTAATATTCTTTTGCAAAAAAAAAACCACTCCTTTCGTTCGTACGTACAAGCATAATAGAAGCGAGTTCCACTCTCCATGCAACGAATGCACGTATAATATTCTTCACCCGAGTAATGCCCAGCAATTTAGCACCAGAATAACGCGGAAAATTGTCTCCACTAAACGAAAGGATACTGCGCGCACTTGCCCGATTCCCGTATCATCTGCAGCGTACTTTACACCCGTGAGTGTACGTATAGCGGCTCTTCTCGAGCGGGCCGAGCTCTGAGTAATCGAAATAAGGAGAGGAATATACTTCTCGGAGAAAATCTCGGCGCGACACAATGATCTTGTGATACATGTGCTGCCGTAAATTTTACCGTGACACAATTTGTTCGTCTCGTTCCTAGAGATGATTGGATGGCCAGACTTGCAGCTCGCATTTCTTTTACATCACGTTCTCGTCGTCTCTAACTGTTTCTCGTTGACAGTGAAGACGATTCCGTTCTTCTTTTTCAAGGTCGAGGTGAACTTGTACGGGGCCTGTTTAATTTTGAAATATATACATGCGCGTAAGATTCGAAAGCGAGAGTCGCGATGTCAGCGGCGTCAGTGCGCATGGAGACAGAGAAGGTTCGTTTTTTCATCATAACAGGATTTGCGGATTACTATTTTGATAATGCGAAGATGGGCATTTTTCAAGATGAAAACGTCGCGTGAAATTAATAGCGTAAGCCCCGTGTGGACGTTGCTTTCGGCAATTATTTGAGAATCCCGGGGTTGTTCGTTGTTATAGAGAAACGAAAGTGCCGCTGGAATTTAATTTCAAACACATTCGAAGCGTTTTAACGAGGTAGAAGTGCCCCGACAAATCTTTTTAAATATCTAACGAGGGATAACGACTTGATGATACACATAACAGTGGCCCCGATCTTAATCACGTTTCTCCCGCGTCCGAACATCTTAACGATCCGCCAGTTTCAATATTCAAGAACGGAAGAAAGTTTCGACCACGATCGGACCCCCAGAGAAGAAAACACAAACAAAAAAAAGCCCAAAGAAGAAAAAAAAAAAAAAAAAAAAAAAAAAAAAAAAAAAAAAAAAAAAAAAAAAACACGCACCCACTTCCAGCATCTTTTCTCCTCATTGCGATGCAGCATCCACACGCGGGATTCGTCGATTGGAGCTGCGAAAAAAATTCACCGCTGCGAATTTGCATGGGCCCGCGATAGTGATCGTCCTCTGCGCCGGGTGAGCAGCTCATTCGCGGGTTTCTATGCGCATCTTTCGGTTGACAATGAGCTGCGGAGAGAGGGAGAATGGTATGGATGAGGACGGAGGCGAGTCGGTCAAGTGCGCGGAGCGAGCGCATCCGCGCGGGTGAAAACTCGAGGCGTACACGCGGCGCGTGGTGGTATGGGTGAAAAGTTTGCCGTTGACTTTCTCCGATTAGCGAGGAGTGTGGCGCGCGAATTTTAGTCTTCTCTTTATTCATTTCCCCCCCCATTATTTTTCCTCCTGCAACAAACGAGCTTTCACGCCAGCCGTACGTGACCGGATGGCTCTTGAGCTCGAAAGGCTGTCGCTTGGGCGAATACTTACTTTTGGTATTCATCTTTGTAATAATTTATTCATACACATTGTACAAGCCGGTATACTTAATGATTGACCGATGGATATCTTACGAACGCAATTTTTTTGAAGCTATGCTTCTCATGGCACGCCTTGGCATTGGCGCTGGGGGTTAAGGAAGAAAAACCGTGACGATAGCCGGAATTTAATACCCGACCTCCCGAAACGAGAAAACCCATGTTGGAGGGGTCGGGTATTAAATTCCGGCCAGTGTGATTCTGGCCCAAAAAATCGATTTTCGAAAATGGATCAAATCGAAATAAAATTTTTTAGGAAATAATATGATCTTTAAGATTTTTTGCCACAAAATATTCTAAAAAAACATTTGATAGCAAAAAATCACTTAAAAAAAACGATTTTCCGAAATCTATAAAATCAAAATAAAAAAAAAAACGAAACGATGAAATTGAATTTTTTTTCCCAGCAATGATAGGTCTTCAAAAACGAAAAACACTTACTGAATATCCATCATAAAATATCCTAAAACAAAGATAAAAATCGGTCAAAGAAATCCTGAGATATGATTGATTGCACACATTCCCTATTCACACATACGCACACCCAGCTACTAAATTTTGTTGATTCTATCTCAATACGTTTTTTTGTAAATAATTTAATGATCTTACAGAATATCCATCATAAAATATCCTAAAACAACGATAACAATTGGTCAAAGAAATCCTGAAATATGATACGTTTTTTTGTAAATAATTTAATGATCTTTGAAAATTTATATCGTAAAATATCCTAAAACAACGATAAATATCTTCAAAATGTACTTTTTCGGAAAAATCGAGTTTTGAAAACCATAAAAATCGAAAAAAAAAGAAGTCTTAAATCGAAACTGTTTTTTTGAGAAATAATCTGTATTCAAAAACAAGCCTGGCTTTATTGAAATCGGTCAAAGAAATCCTAAGATATGACTGATCATATATATTCTCTATTTACATCCACGCACATCCAGCTACTGAATTTTTTTAATTTCATAATTTTTTTTAATAAATTTCAATGATTTTCCAGAATTTTTATTGTAAAATATTCTTAAATGACAATAAATAGCTTAAAAATCAACTTTTACAAAAAATCGATTTAAAAAAATCGATAAAATAAAAATAAAAAAATAAATTGAGAGGCAAACTCTAAATTTTTTTCAGCTGTGATAGGAAACCAAAAAAAAAACAAAAAATAAGCCCTGTTGGATCAAAATCGGTCAAGGAAATTCTAAGATACAACTGATTTCATTATCACACACACACACCCACCCACACACACACTCACACACGTAAATTTTCCAAAAATAATGTATTTTGATTCTAATCTTCATAAAACGTGTTTATAACACGTTTTCTCGACATATGATTTTTCGTCCGTAACAAAACTTTCTCTACGAGGAAGCAAAATTTTTTTGAAGGTGTACAAGGCATTTTAATTGTGAAGCCTGGTTTTGACACTTTTTACTTGCGCGAGACAAATGATTTACTTAGTAGGGCCAAGTGGTCCAATCTTTGACATTTGGACTTTACCATTTTGTATAGTAGAGTGAACAAGCATACCTACCAATTTTCAATTAGAAATTCAAATTCGGCTAGTCGTAGTGTCATCGTGAATATAGTTTTCTGCTGACTAAAATAAGCGATCATTACCCTAATGCCCCTAATCTTAAACGTATTTTAAATTATTAATAAGGTGACTATAATGCATGAAGACTTCTCGTGTGCATATGTACCAAACTAAATTTCACTGAAAAATTCCTATGTGTAGCATCAGAATTGCCGAAAAAGTACCATTACGGTAATAACAGATCTTCAATGCTTTTTAAAATTAAAAAAAAAATCCTATTTAAATGACTATTTATTTTCTAAAAATGACACTAAAGCTGGGCCCAATAGTTTCCAGCTAGTTTGAACCTCCCATAAAGTAGAACAAATAATAAATAAAGTCTAATCACTAAGTTTTGAAAATCCTAGTTTACATACCAAAATATCTTGTTTTTCGTGAAATGACCCACGTACACACTTAATTCGGAAAGCAGCGCTGATTTACTTCCGAAGTGCCTACATAGTAGGACGTAGTGCACTATCTAAAATGGCAAATAATTTTCTTGCTATAATCCCTAGCTCTGTCACAGTAGAGCAATTATTTTCAGCAGCGTCTGACAGTCATAAATAAAAGGGGTTCATTAAATTATGAGTCGATTCGTATGACGTTAAGTATTAATTCGTGAATAAAAAGTTCTCTTATTCCGCTGATTTGCAAAATTTCTTTGTAAAACTGAAATTTATTTTTGCATTATTCAGTTGTATTTTCACTAATTAAAGAGTAATAAATGTAACATACAGAATTTTTTTATTCAACTGCTATATGTTGTAAAGTATTTATAATCTTTAAATTTTTAAAAGGTGTTGAAATTACGCATTTTCAAAAATAGTGAATGGATATAACTTCGAATTTGATTAATGTTTAAATTGAAATAAATTAGTTTGCTTATAATTATACAGAACTTATTTCATCAAATACCCTCTATTTTATTGAAAATACTTTATTGTAGTTTTGGTCAGCCTAGGTACATTTATATGAAAGCATTTAATACTCATCAAAAATTTTTTAAGGAAAAGTCAAGACTATTTAAGACACAACCAAGATTCCTTGTACAAGACCAAGAGAAGAGCAAGACGATTTTTAAAATTTCGATATTTCCCAAGACAAAGACGATATTTTTCAAAATCTCGTATCACCTCGTCTTGTGGAAGCCCTAAGAGTAATGAAAAAGTACCATTTTTTCATTTTTAGGGAGTTTTTTAACCTTTGGACATTAACTGAGCCTGCGGTAGATAAAAAACGACCGGTAGGGCAACAACATTTTGATGTCTCCGAATCCGAACGATCCGAAATACCGTAAAGAACGGTCATTCGTAAAAATCGTCGTGTACACAAGACTAATATTTCGCTCGAAATTCATTCTCAACACCGAAATAAAAAAAAACTTGAGTCGGTTGTTAAAAAATCCGTCAATAGTTGAAATGAAATGTTTCAGATTGTTACCCAAAGCATATTATCTTTATGAATAGCTTTCATAAGAATCATACAGAATTTTAGAATCATCCCTATTTTCTTTGATAGTACTGTTTTGAAAGATTAAATCTTATTAAATTAATCTTTTTATCAAATCATATTTTTAAACTTAACAAAGAGTAACTTGAATGTTAGCTATTAAAAAAACTGTTTGCTGCCTAAATCAATACTTTTATTAACCATCCTAATTTATCATTTGCCAGAGCTAGTGTGCGAGATTTTACGTCCATTCGCAAAAGCACGCCTTGCTCTCGAAATTCATGCCGCTTCACTTGGCAACCACTTTAGCCGAGTTACTACAAATTCAATGCTAATCTAGGTACTCGAGTTGTTGACTTCTAAATTCTAACATTTTAAAGACAGAAATGCTGTAGTCTCGAATCCGTTGGGAGTTACGTTTGAAGGATTAGAGTGGGTTTCGTCATTGTTTCATATTTCTATGCGTTGCAATAATCTATTTTCAATAAAAAACTAACATTATCTGGACACTTGACCACTTTTAGATTCATCCCTATTTATCTAAAACAATCTTAAACAACAACATATTTTTCTGCGATCTTTTAAAAGGTCCGATCAACATTGGATTATAGATTATTAAAATAGTATTTGATCATTCAAATATTATCAAAACCATTAATCATGTGGCTACCTAGTTTATTATCGTGGAAATTTTAGTTTCTATTATTTAGGATCTATTTGTAAAATGAAAAAGCCTTTCAACTTTGACGGATGTTGGAAGAGAATTTGTGTCCTTATTAACTTGTTCGACGTTTCCTTTTTTTTTTTTTTTTTTTTTTTTTTTTTTTTCAGATAGAAAAACAAATCTGCTGACGTATGCGTATTAATTTTGGTTTTTCTTTGACAATTCACTTTTTCAAAATAGATGATGAAGAAGATCACCTTTCTACCAGCTAAAAATACTTGACAGAAGTGAATTTTGGCACTGATAGTCTGAGAAACTTTATGTATCGTAAATTTACCGAAAATTATGAATTAGAAATTTTTAAAGATTATCAAAACCTCAAATCTTATATAGATAACCACGAAATAGCAGTCAACGATAAAAATTCATGGAATAACGTAAAACGATCAGAACGAAAAAAAATTGTTATACATCTGAACCCTGATTATATAAATAGGATCCGACTCAATCGAAATCGTACAACACTATTAAAAAAAAATTGCCGTAAATTAATTGCCAAAAAGTTTCCTCAAGTTATATTTTTCTGTCTTTTTTAAAGTATTAAACATTTTTCTGTATTTTTCTAAATTATTATTTATGAATCATGGCTGAATTTTTTCATCATAAATTTTTATTTATTATGAAATGTTCATAAAAAATAAATTTAACCACCTTTTTAAACTTTATAATACATCTGTAAACCTTAAACCGAGGCATGAGTGACACGAACGTCAAATATGTGACTGCAAAATCAACATTAAAAAAAAAGTTATTTACAGTAATACTTTGACCAATGCAATGTATTCTAAAAAATAATACAAAAAAAATGTATGATAAAATAATATTAAAATAAAAAAAAAAAAAAAAAAAAAAAAAAAAAAAAAAAAAAAAAAAAAAAAAAAAAAAAAAAAAAAAAAAAAAAAAAAACAGAAATCATCCTCAATTCAAGTATTCAATACATGATTTGTTACATTTTTTTTCAAAAATAGATTTTTAGAACAATAAGAAAAAATTGTTCAACCATACCATGCACCACCCCATCGCTCGCACATCGATCGTCGAATGAACAAGCAGCCTGACAACCCAACCCATCCGCCCAACTGCACCCCGGGTCCGGAAATCGCTCGGAGCACACCATACTCCCTTCGCTCTAATCAAAAATGCATTTAGCCGCTTGCGCCTGCAATCAAAAGCTCGATCAGCTCGGCACACGGCCCGGCCTATCGTTCCCCGGATGATCGCCTTTCGATCGACCAGAGCGTCAAAATTAGCCGAGAACAAGCAACGTGTATAGTCCAGGAAAAATCGATACTTTCCCACGGGGCCGCCGACCGAGACTGTCTTGTAGTGTACACACGTGCATGTATAATCTCCCGGGCGGAGCACCGGTGGAGCGAGAGTCCGTTGGCCTAAATGTTTGATGAACGTTGAAAGCCCCGCGTTGAATTCGGCCGGAGCTAGGCGAGCTTGGACGCAGCGCGCGCTGACCGATCCGTTTATAGTTTCGAGATGCAGTGTCGACGCGGCTTATTATGTACTCCACTGCTGCCTCCTTATTCGGTAGTCTCGTTCGCTGAGTCTGATGGAAACCGTACGATTGTGGGATTTTGAATGAGATCTACCCTATTTTTTTTTTTTGTGGAATCTAGGAAATTTTCACTTGTTTCTTTGTGTGTGCGTTTGATTCAGCAGAGCTGGGGTTGGTTCGTAGTATTTCGTGCGAAGGATGCTTCATGAAATGAATAGCTGAGTTAATGAAAAATATTTTATTTTTGCATTTGACTTGTGCTTAGCATGAAAGGAAAAAGTGTAATTATAATGCCGTGAGAAATGATTTCTCTTAGCAAATACAAAACTATTTTTACTCTCAAGAGCATTATGATAACATGAATTGAAAGATGTGATGTTGCAAACTTTTTTTTTTTAAATCTACTTTATTCCTGTTTGACACTTTGTTGCAGAATGTCAACTTTTTCTTGCAATGGATAACAAACGGGTTTTTTATTGTGATCGTACTGTTTTTGCGGTATAGAGAATCTGATATATCTGATAGCGTTACATTCTGGAGAAGAACGTTTGATAAAAAAAAAAGTATTTTTTCAGCTCTATAACGTTTGTGTTTAATATTTCATAGTACCCACATGAAATTAAATTGTAAAATTTTCATGAAATACTCTCTATAAAGATTATATACAATATTGGTTCTATAAGAACTTTACAGAAACTTGATAAAAACTTTGGATGGAAAATTATCTAATTATTTTAAAACGTTCATGGTATGGGAATGATACAAAAAAATTTGTAGAAACTTTGGTTTGATAATTATTCCTGTTGTTAACAAACTTTTTGTTTAAAATATTTTTTTCATTTTTTTAATACGCGTTTATATAACTTGCACAGTCTGTCCCTATGTTTACGGCGGGATGGGATATAATATTACGTTGATATTCAAAGCTACTGTTACGTCCAGATGTAACGGAGTGTAATTTACAAACTTTTAGCCTTGACTAATGAACGTCCCATGGCAGTGTCACGATTCTCTTTTGTAGGGTTTGATAGGGTTCGTGGGGAGGGGCAGGCGAAAGCTACCGTTTGTCCGACTTGGGAATTGATGCTCCTTCCAAGGAAGGAACCCTATTCTCGACAAGCGGCGCGAGTCTTGCCTGATGAGGAG
>JAPYYV010006018.1:0-14750 GCA_030522625.1 Copidosoma aretas | reverse complement strand
GGGGGGGGGGACAAAGGATCCAGAGGGAAAGAGGATGCGGGAGTCGAAGAAGGACCCTCGAGGACGGGGATGATGGACCACACCGCGTTATCCGTGATACCTTCTTTGCGCGCTCGTTCTTTTGGTCGATGGCTGGTCGTGGGTGTATACTCGTGGCATGGGTGTACAATGTACCCCTAATGGTGGTGGTGCGGCTGGAACTTTTTCTCATGAGCTCGCGGGTATGATAAGTATAATGTACTTACACCGGAAATCGTGCCGATCGTGTGTTACGCATCGGTATTATTCCCGAGGGTAGCACTAAAATAGTCATAGATAGGGCCCGTCCTCTTTTTTCTCGATTTCTCCGTCATCATTATCATGCGCGCATTTTGTAACCATGATATTTTGCGGATACTCCGTACTAGAATACATTTGTAGCCCGTAGAAGGTAAAAAAAAAAAAGATCCTAGAAAAAGGGTCGTGCCCCCCCGCGCGTCTGAGTATCTGTCAAGACAAGAGGGGTAAGTACGCCGATCGCTCGAAGGTCAATCGGCACATCCGGCACCGAGGCGATGCTCCCGCGGCGGCGGAAGCGTAATTCTTCCTCGCGCTATCTGTTTTTTTTTTTTTTTTTTTTTTTTTTTTCTTTTTTCCTTTTTTTTTTGGTTTTTTTTCCGCTCCGCACAGCCGGAAGCCGCTCTTCTTCTTCTTCTACTACTAGGCCCTACTTTTTTTCCATTCTCTTCGGAAGCTTTAGCGATCCAGGCGTCTCGTAGTAGGGCTATCCTGGTGCTCCGGTATGTGAATTATTCGTCCTTTTTTCAGCTGAAATCGTCCTCGTAGTATTAGGCGGTGCGTGAAACGATGCGAACGCGACGAGCAACAGCTGGCGCACATATGCGGCTGACCACCGCCTGCAACGAGGAAGTCGACGATAGTGTCCTTTCTTTCCGTGTTCCTTTCCAAAAAAAACATGCGCACCCTCCGTTGAAACTGTTTCGCATCGCTCTCGAAAAAAATTATTACTCGTGTCGATGTACAGCTCCTTTTTTTGAATCATCAAAGACATAAAAGGTAACGTGCGAAGATGAACCATCCTTCGCTGTATACTTGGCGGAAAAACCAAAAAAAAGACATCCGCGATACGCCACGAAGCTGTCGAGGTCCATCAAACACGTGTATATAAGGTATACGCATGATGTATTAGAATCGGCGCAGCGAGAGGATTCGACGGAGCGGAGCGGAAGCAGACAGCCGCGACGCCGCCGCGTCTCTCAAAGCCCCGCAGACTCCGCAGGGCCGCGGTCTGCGGGAGGAAGATAGACCGGAGTGATGTGACGCCGCCTTTCGAGCCCCTTCTTCTTATTCCGCTCCACCACCGTGTGTATGGTGTATTATACGGGCACAGCACGGCACGGGGATCTACAAAGCCACAGGCCGGATGTAGAGGCTGCTGCTGCTGCTGCTGGCGTGTGGTGGTGGTGATGCAGGCGGCGGCGTCGTCCCTATACTCGCTTCCGATGCGCGGCCTATCCTACGATCGCCGGTATACACGTATACATGTATTATATGTGTGCACATGTAACCGTGGGGTTAATTAAAGCGAGATAGAGAGAGAGGGTCTTCCAGGCCTCGACTCCGATGCGTGGCACTACCGCGCGCGGGGTACGTGGCGCGAGATACGAGACAGGAGCAACGCGATTATTATTATGATCGCGAGAGGAAACAAGTCCGACGATGATAAGATTCTTCTTGTTTTTCTTCTTTCTTCTTTTCAGTTGTATTTTTCACACTGTTCATGGGATTGTGATTTGAACACGCGTTTTTTATGCAAACAGCTCTGGGGCTGTACACAAAAAGTTTTAGTTACTCAAAAGTTTGTTCGTACGTGATCGTGAAAGGAATTTGTAAAGCTACCTGCTTCATGAATTTACATTAAGAACTATTTTACAGTTCTTTGGGGATTTTACTGAAATTTAAGGTTTATAATACGAAATACCGTTTTTGTTTTATATTTCTATCCATACGTGGCATAAATTGTACGTTATTATCATTATGCTGCGCAGTATTATGCATTCATTAAGTCGGGAAAATAAGTTTTTCGTGTCCGTAAAGGTGCTCCCAGTCATTTATGTGAAATTTCCTCGACATCTTTCCAACTGCGTGATACAATGAACTTTATAACAATGTATGAATTCAGTTAACGATCCAATGGAATATCGTGCGGAGATCTCATCGTCGCCACCATCCGTCATCTCGCGCGCAGCGCTGCGCGTGTGGATACAACTGCACAAGGTTCTAATTAACAAAACATCCGACAAAATTAGAGCCCCGGCCCGCACGAGCCAAAAACATAAATTTCACTATGCGCAGGCCTGCAATAGAGCCGATGGCGTACACAGAAATCCTTCAAGATCAGAGAAAGACATTGCGTGCGTATGCACGCTTCCATGCTTGCGTGCTTGCGCGGTGCGCTTTCAATCGAACGTTTCCAAGAAAAGCCGCCGCCGCGGCCGCGCAATATTTCCCTCTGTACGCTACATGTATATATATATGCATATGATTTTCTCCGCGCGGTGTACGAAAGAGGAAAGGAGAGAAGGAGTCAAAATCGCGCGTCAGTGGGCAGCTATAAATGGCCCCGCGCGCACGTCCGGCGAGTTATACGCGCGTCTGGGAAGGCTCGACGCGACGCCGGGTGGTGTGCGTGCAAGATCGGCGAGTCTCGTCTGCCCCATGCGCTTGTTCGTGTATGCGTTGCACCGAGCGATCGTCGCGCGACGGTATTTCCATCCCCTTTTCCGTTTTTAAGGGGAGGGAGATAGATCGGCTGGACGACGGGGAGCGACGGAGAAAGTGCGAAAAAAGAGGGCCAAGTGTCTCGTTGAATTTCCATTTTTTGGCAAAGTACGGTGAAGAAGAAAAATTGAATGTAGATGGTTTGGGGGGGACGAGAGACGATAAGCACTGCAGCAGCAGAAGGTAGCCTTATGATCTTACTATGATACACCAGTTTGCTAAACTGTACGTCGACGAGAAGTTGTGATTTTTAAATTGATTCGTTCTTCAACGACTCACGTTCTTTCCTTCATGACTGTTACAAGTGTGTGCTCATAGATGCGTTAGCGAATTGCTCGAATACGCGCGCGCAACGCAGTTGAAAACTTTGTTCAATCACTTTCACTGGCACAACGCCGTAATGTGCTCTATTATTAGGCTGTATATACGCATTATATGTGCACACACGTGGGTTGGTTGGTACAGAAGCCATTTATCGATCCAGCCTTGCGTGTACACACACGCGCCTTCGTAATTTAATTTCTTTTTAAAGTTCATGTAGCTTTCTTTGCTCGCTGACTCGTGACACTGTTGCAGAGATCCACTTGTTTACACTTACCAACAACGTTAGATCTTGAATTTTTTCATTAATAAATTATTAATTAGTTATCAATTACTGAACAGTGATGAAAATTCAAGATTGTACGTTGGTGGGAAGTATAAGAAGTATAAACAACGTCCAAGCACTATCTAAATTTTCACTGCCAATCAGTGGAATCTCACTGATTCAGTTAAAGAAAATATTTATTTTCATTCATAGACAGTAACGTGTTGTTTTCGGAAATCATCTAGGCACGTAAAGTCTTAGCCCTGATAGAGAAGCTCCGAAACAGAGCAATGAACCGTAAGAACTACGAGGATGTGTCCAATTCTCTATGGAATCGTTCCAAGATTTGAATTCTAGCTAAAGAATTAGAGATCTTTCTGTTGAACTACTGCTATCATGACAACAAAAAAAATAATGGTACGAGAAGTAATTGAAAAGGGATTAGTTATCGTAGATAATGATCTTGGAAGAAATCATTGATCCAACGAAGCCATGTCTTTGGTGACCTTACTAGTGGGGATATCACTCTGAATCAAGTCATTGATTACACTCAATACGTATACTTAAGGATCAGGAATTAACATAGGAAACTGAGTCCTATACATATATTGGAATTGCTATGGAAGCCAAGTCGATGGGTTATGGAGTAGCCATTGAAATTTATTTCAGCAGACCGTTGAAGATAGTCTTAACAGTTGGAATGTTGGAACCACTGAGGTAACTGAAACTCGTGTAAGAATCGTAAAGAGACATCGATAAACCCGATGACGGAGGATAGTCAAAATACCCTGGGTTAATGGGGATAAGGAAAGAAGAAAACTAATTATCAGAACGGAAGTGAGAACCAATACCTGTAGATATTATATAAGGCGCTCGTAATAACCATCCATTGAGTATACGAGTGATAGAATAAAATGCGTTTTTACATTTACCCTAGTTGAGATCCCTATCAGATACTAAACAATTGTCTTGTAATCGTTATCAAGTAAAAAGTAAAATAAAACTAGCAACCCTCGCAGCATTTACGGAAAGACAGCGAGCTAAGCATGTTGCAAGAGAAAGAACAAAAGTAGGAGGGGGAGGTAGAACCCGAGGGAGCCCGTACAAGAACAATCGCGGGAGTGGTGAGCCATACGTAAGTACATACATTATAGTACGTCGTCTGACTTACACCCGTTCAGCAAACGGCAACTGCAAGAGCAACGTCAACGAGACGCGTGCGCTTATAGATAGGCTAGTATACAGATGTACTATGCACGTAAGGGAGTAGTGAGTACGTTTGTCACACTCCGCACTAGGCTCGTTCGCGAGAGCCTGCTCCTCTTTTCTTGCACCATAATTATACGCGTGTACGCGTTGAAGCAGAGAAGAAGGAAAAGTCAATGCACTCCCCCGTGTACGATTCTCTCTTTCTCTGTCTTTCGCTCGCTTATACTCGAACACACCTTTGCTCTCCCTCTCTCTCTTTCTCGCACGTCCCTCTATGCCTGTACATTCAGGTATGTAGCCACGCGGGAAGAATCTTTTTCTGTGGCTGCTGTTACTGGACTCGATGACTATGCTAGTAGTAGCGGTTGCATATCGTAGTGGCGAGTACCGGGAGAAGAGAAGACAGGAGTGAAACGGGTGGTTGGTCCTCGGGCTCTTCTTTTCTTCTACTTTGCTGGCCCAAGATTAAATTTCTGTGACGATGCCTATAGCGTACGCTAGCGAGCTTTTTCTTTTTACTGTTTTTACTAACCGTATCGTTTCTGACTCTGTTATCACGGTCGTGTTTGGGGTGGGTTTTTTTTTCCATTTGAAGATAATAGAAGGTTTTCGGGAGATAATTTTGGGCTGTGTGCTGTTGTCAAGATAATTGTTCAGAGCGATGGTGATAAGCAATATTTGTAAGTTCTATAGAAAGTGCACGGACAAAAATAGTTGATGCAACCAATATAATGGTTTGAAAGCCTTTCATAATTTGCATAATTGAGCTAAAAATACTTTTAATTGACCGGATAGGATAGTGAGAGATGAGCTAAGATGTAAAATTGGTTTGTGCGATTAGCTTTAAAATATTCCTCCCAAGCCCTGAATGGTTCAAAACTTCAACTTCGCGCTTATAAAAAAAAACTATTTGAGCCTAACTTTCTGATACGCTGGCATCTATCGATAGATTAATTCGAAAAAATTGAACACTGTTTAAGGTGTGTATCGAGGTGTCTATAGTAACCAATCTCCGTCCAAAGTCACAAAGTCTTTTTGTCAACTCAGAAAAAATCTAAATGACGCACTTACATCGTAAAAAAACGAGGAATTTTAGAAAGTCGTATTTATTATTCAAATTTTTTTAGAAATATTAAACCATTTTTATAGTCTTTTGCTGCTACCTTGTCAAATTGTTTATACGACTAATACGCACTTACTATTTTAAGATTGTGATTTATCGAAATGAACCATTCCCGAACACACAAAGATGTTACCCAGCTGTCATACTTTGGCCAAAAATGTTTTTCCAAATTTAAGAAAAAAAGGCTTTCCTCAAAAAAATCTCAATCACACATCGACAGAACTTCTGTTATTTATGAAATGAAATACAAGCGTACAGCTCGTACACAACTATAATAGCCACAACAGGCATACCTAACAGCAGCAGCAGCAGCAACAGATGCTCCGTATAACGCACGCAGGGAGCGGTATTCGATTCATTCGAAAGAAAACCAAACTGTTGCTACTGCTGTGGTAGAGAAGAAAAAAAGAAGAGGAAGAGCGGCTGCTGTCGCTTCTTTTTTTTTCTTCTCGAATGCTTTCACACGGTACATTCGAAAAGCAGACCTGGAAACAAGTTTTTCATTCTACAGCTCCGCCTCCACGAGGGACCCCACGGAAACATATGAGATACAACTTCTTTCCTTACCTGATGCACGCCACAGCTTGTTGATTCCTGATAGAACTGCGGAATTTCATCTTTTAATATCCTTCTATGTATTAATGAACTATATAAAACGTATAGTGCACAGTCGAATGTACGAAGAACAGTCGAGTGACTGAGATGCACGAAAAGTGAAATATATGTCCTGCAATTGTTCAAGTTTTAGATAAGTATCTAAAAATACTAATTTTCTCCCAAGTGTGGCAAGAACAGACTTTCTTGTACCTGTAAAAAGGCCATTCCTGTAAGTGTAACGCTATAGAGACAAAAAAAGACAAGGATTTTCTTTCGACCAAGTAGATTGAGAGATTTATGCTGGTCTTCATAATATATGTATTTGTGTGTGCTTGTGCGCGTGTAAAAGAATTCAAGGTGACAAATCCACTACTGCTGAATAACAGCATTTCTTTAATCATTAGCGTAAAATGCTCTCAAAAAACACAACAATAAACACGAAAATTAAAAAAAAAGTTAATAAGATAAGTACATTAAAACTGGTAGGTAAAGAATTTCCACAACACAATTTAAAAAAAAAACGTAAGTGATTAAGAGTGGGAGTTCTTTAGATTTAGGTTATCAATAATTCTGCACTATTTTCCGAATACTTACTTGGGACAAGCATAAGATTCCAAGAATTAGTATTTTTAATCTCAAATGTACTATATATTATTACTGATGAAATAAAAAATTTCTCTCTAACCAAGCTTCGTGTATGTATGCGTAGGTATACTTCGTGTATAATTGTATGCTAGATATACAAAAGTTTAGGGCTATGCGTAAAGGTGCATGAATAATATTTAGAGGTTAAAAATGATAAGATAACGAGACTCTAACTTTTAAGTAAAACAGGAGGGCGACGAAAAACGGAGAACGAAGGGAAGAGGACAAACAAGTCAGAGGAAAAGCCGATGCACTCGCGTTGAAGCCAGGGCCGGAAATAGGCGTAATAACGAACTCGATTGGCACCGAACACGTTCCGAATGACGATATAATTCCCCTTTTTCCCCCTATCATCATTTCTCTCTGTTCCTCTTCTGCTCTTATCTGGTCTATTCGCTTTTGGAATTGTGTATTTTCGGCTCTGCTATTCCTGCCATTCGCTCATGTCAACGTGTGCACAAGTAGTATAGTGCAAGTAGTTGTGATAAGCGAGGCCAGTCATCTTTATTCATTTGCGGAGATCAGATGTAAGAATTGTTAATTGCTCGACGCGTCGAAGAAGTTGTACTTACTCAAATATGATGGAACAAACATGATAAATCGGAACCCGTAATACTTTTGGGGTTGGTGCATACGTGTACATGGTGGTAATTAGTTCTTTAGAAGTACGAGAAATGAGGCGGATTTATCAATTTGTTTCGTTTTTTTGTACACTTTAGTTTGTTAGTAGATTAAGAGGATTGAAAAGGGTGTGGTTCTTAAACCATCAATGAAATTTCCTCGGAAATTTCAAACGTGTTCTGTTTCAAAGAGAGAATAACGAGTGCAGCTGAAAAGTTACAGACCCTCTATGACTTTAACGAGAGCGAAGAAACAAACAAAGCACTTGATTTATCTTTTAAAAAGATTTTGACGCGCCGTTGAAGTAAATACCGAGGTTCATGTATCATAAAAAAAGCATTGCTGGGAGCTCTAAAATGTTGTTAATGCATTTATAAAAGTATATTCTACTAAATACTAGTTCAAATTTACTAGTTCAAAAACTATATCAAATTTATTTTTCTCAACAATGATATCTTGATTGTTAATTAAAATTGTATTACACACGTCACATCCTGCTTCTGGAGCTGTTTTGACATTTGATTCGCAATCGTTGAGGTTGGCTGAAATATTACAACACCTGATGCCCATTTTTCCATTTTATTTTGACTATTGACGTGTACATGTTAATCAAAGAAAATTCTTCCTTTTAGATCTTATACCTTAACAGTTTCTGCGATTAATAGTCAGTAGTGTAGCTACAATAAATGCGAAAAAAACGTGATTTTTACGGAAATTTAAGATCTAGCGGATGCATCGCGTTCAATTGTACAGCTAATAAACATTTTTCATACTACGTAAATGAGAGTGTATTATATAATAAGTATACGTGCAAACAACTAATTGATGATTCCGTGGGTATAAATGAACAGTAACTTTTCTTTACGTAACAACAGAAAAATTACTCGAGGTTAATTAAGTATTCATTATAACCTGATTGTGACCGAATCATATAACCGTGCTCATTATTCGTGTAAGAGATAACAATGCAGCATTACTGTGTAAACCAACAAAGTAAAACCTACAAGGAAGTCCGAGGAAGTCATTACTAGGATCAGAATCGAACAACAGAACAATAAATAATGTTTTCAATTGTAAGCTGGAGGGGTTCAAAAAATTATCATACGTTTACGAAAACCATTGATGAAATAATCTCACGGCGTCGAATTTCACTACTTTGAATAAGAGACACTCACAAATACGAGTCCGGTTGTTCGGTTAGAAGAGAGAAGGCAAACGGGTTTCCTTTCTTCTCCTTAGCCTTCGTAACAATAAGCCTATTTACAATTCTGATCAAACCGTTGCGAAGCGTGTACAACCAAATAAATGATAATCGGTGATTCATACTTGATTCTTTTTTTTCGATTTAGTTTGTAGTCTCAAATATAATATATGGGCGTAAATTTGATTCATTCGATTTAAAATAGTAAGTCACAGGGCATTATAGAGTTTATACGTATATATAAGCACGTATAAGCGAGTATTATTATTATTATTTTCATTTATTGTGGACTAAGGGCTCCCGGCCCATAATAGTCCGTCATATTATTGTACATTAGTCTTTGTAATTTACATTATTGCATTTATCACAAGTTAAAATTTTTTATCAGAAGTAGTATCGGTGTATAATAATTTTAAAAAAAGTGAAATAAAATAATGATGGAAATAAAAAAAAAATTAATAAATGAAAAAAAAAAATAATAATAATAAAAAAATAAATAAATAAATGTAAAAGAAAATATTCCAACAAATCATATATTAACAGAAGAAAGTATAGAGTGTTAACTGTATTAAAAGTTCAGCGCTGTCATCACTCAGCACAGTCACTTATTTTGTTATTGTTTTTCCTTTTTTAAGTACTCCCGTAGTAAGTGCACACCTTTTTTGTTTTTGAATACGGGACGTCTCCAATGGGCTCGCAGTTCCGAAGGCAAGCTGTTCCACAGATTCGCAACTTTTATGCCAAATGATTGTTGGTAAAAGTCATTTGTGGCCCATTTAACAACGATGTCTACGACATTTAAGTAAATAAGTATATAAGTAAATATAAATAACGAGAGCTTATAAAAGATTAGGAAAACTCGACTATAGAGACATAGTTTTTCATTCAATGAAACATGAAGTAAAGATATTTAACAGTAGATGTTATTAAATTTCATAACTCTATGATTTTAAGAAAATAATCCCAACCAACGTCCAACAGTGCTATTTCGACGAGCAATTCATAGAAATCGCTAATCTTGACTGATAAGACATGATTACTCACCTGGCCAATGATTTACACTCCTATCATCCCATACTTCCCTCTAATTCTCTCATGTATTATGTCTACGTCCCTCACAAGACTTGCCAGACTTCATAACATATCCGCATGGATACAGCAGTTACCCAGAAACTTGTACCTCTTGTATACAAGTATACTCGAGTATACTTGTACAAAACGTACATCGAAAATCATTGTTAGAAGCTGAACGATGACGAGATGAAATAGAAGAACAAGAAGATGAGACAGGAGCTATTGGAAAATCGCTTGGGAATCGAACGAAAGAGCAGGGATGGTGCTATACCTGTATTTGCTGTGCGTATTTGTATGCGCATAACTAACTCGTAGCTCCCTGCACGGCCTGCACCACCTACGCTTCTCTACTCATATTTTCCGCATAGAGTACAGTACGCGCATGTGTACGTCGTATGGGTCTTATTACGCATACGTGTGACGATGACATTTTGCTCACGCACGACTTTCTTGCCCCAAACATGTCACGAGATTGTCACGAAGCCGCTACATAACATAAACGGCATACACTGGTACGACAGCATGGAGATGAGAAATTAATGTAAGAGGAAATGATGTTTAGGAATGGTCCGTACGGGTATTTTGACATTTAATGACCTACATGGTAATAACGTCGATAAGGAGCGACTAAACGAGCTTTATTCA
This sequence comes from Copidosoma aretas, assembly GCA_030522625.1. Taxonomy (NCBI): domain Eukaryota; kingdom Metazoa; phylum Arthropoda; class Insecta; order Hymenoptera; family Encyrtidae; genus Copidosoma; species Copidosoma aretas. The sequence continues at coordinate 4,268 of JAPYYV010006018.1, read as the reverse complement.
CTTCATACTTTCCAAGATATTGGAAATATGCGTGAGAGACGATAATTATTTGAGATGCTTTTTTTCATACAAGAATTTGTGGGATTAAAAAATAGACGTAATTCTAAAGTTTGAGCAGACTAGATTTAAAAAAAAAAACAAAAAAAAAAAACGAATTTTTCTACTTTGTAAGAAGAAACTTTTGGCTTTCGTATCATACGTGTACTTGAGGGTTTCTCTAGACTGTTTCAGACTTTTCCAAAGCTCAAAAAATTCTGAAAACTCTTGCGTAAGGAAATAAATACTAAATATTACTTTGGTCAGAGCATGTCTACAGATACACCTATTTGAAATACTTCCGCAGTCATCACTCCCTACATATATGTATGAGTGGTATTAACGTTTGCATGTCCGGTGATAGAGATCTTTCATTATTTATGGTTTAATGGAACTTTTTTGTCGTCATTCTAGTTCAAAAAATTTTTGCGAATGCAACTCGTTCAATTTTTAGATTCAAGTTAGGCACAAATTAATTTTTTTCAAGTTATGTATTTTCTTATCGCTTCACTTCAATATCAGTTCCCCCTCTTTTACAGGAAACAATTACATTTATCTTTTATTTATAGCCAAAAAAACAAACGGATTTCTCAATCAACCCATGATAAATTTAACTTTACTAATAGACCAAGTAAGCACAAAAGAATGTGAAACGTTATGTGAGTAATTTTTCCAATAAAAGACAATTAGAAAAATACTACCTCGAATGGGTATTAAGTTTTATTTTTAGAATATATTGAACGCGCCTCGTGTTCAGATATAAATACAAAACGTTTATATTCTCACTCCACTGTTGCTTGAGCTTAGAATAATGAGGGTATTCTTGTTCCGGGCAAGCTGTAATTAATAATTTGCAACGCGATACACATAATCGCTCAATAAACCAATGTCCGATTGATATTTGCCCGTATTGAATGAGGCTCATTAAACTGTCAGGCATCGGAAAATAAAAATCATTCTTTCTCTTCTAATGAATGAAAGGTTGTATGTTTTTACAGACATGTGTTGTGCCGACCCACTTCAACTGGCAATAATCACGAATAACCGAATACGTCGATGAAAACACTCGAGCCTCTACTTTTTCTCATGGCGATAAGTACTTCGTAGCCCAAGTCCTTTTTCCCTCCTCTCTCTCCGTCGCCACATATGGATTAAAGTGTATCAATACAAGTATATATTAATACGGTAGAAGCGCGCGTGTTCAATATTTTCCTGCACACTACATAAGCACACGCAACTGTCACTCTTATTTGCATTATTACTCCGTTCTATATATAATACCATCGCCACTCGTATTATAGTTACGTTACATTCGTGACGTACAAGTGATTAACGCACCATTCGAGTGCTATACACGCGGCGTGGATTTAGACTCGTCTTTCCCGATGTTACTCGGTTTTTTTCTCCGCTCTTTGCTTACTAATGCCGGAAGCGAGCGCGCAAGCGTTCATTAAACGGATGACACCGACAATAAGGAAGGCAGGACGCAAAACTTCGTAATCGACTTCTCTTGTTGTTTTTTTTATTGCACGATGCAGTTTTGTCTTCATCATCATTGCGAGGGCATCATCTGTTATAATGATTCAGGACTGCCTTTTTTTTTCGACGTACCAAGAGTGTGTATTTCCTAATGGTATATACAGTTTCCATAAATAATGAGCAGATAAAACATTGAAATGATTCGCCGTGTTATTCGACGGCTACTCTAAATCCCATGCATTGCTAAATTGAAAAGCTCGCGCGTTAAGTGCGTGTGGTGCAACAACAACAACAGTAGCCGAGTCCACGGTAAACTTTGACGCTCAGCAGCGTTGTTGACCAATCAGAATATTGCTGCGTTGTATATATAATACACACGAGTGTGTCCACATAATACGCGTAAGCCGGAATCGGATATAATGAGGCAGTTTGAAAAAAAAATAAATTTAATCAGGCCCACGCGACTCGAATTTCAGATTTATATTATTATCATTATTTTTCGTAATCTAGTGTGGTTCTAAATTTACGTGCATCGAGCATCGAATATTTAATTATCTCACGCGAAAATCGCAGTCTCGGTGCGAACGACATTGTTAACACGTGTACTTTCGATTACACCTAGAACATTACTATACATATGTTTATGCTGTTTTTATGTTTAAACAAGGTATGAAAATCTCATAATGAAGTATACGATTTATTGAATTGGGGTAAAAAAGAGAAAACAGTCGTGCGGGCGATGCCTAGAGTGTGCACATAAAGTGTTCTTCTTATCGTATTTACATATGCACACTTCACAGCTAAGATTCTCACCGTTCGATGTTAGGATCCGTAAGACAAATAAATATACATAAAATACACTCGAGCCAGGTGCGAAATAAAGTGCACTCTTTAATACCGCAGTTCTCACTGACGCAAGCCTTCGCACGCAGCGCTCTCTCGGCAGCGTATACTAATACGGCGACGTTCTCTAAAAAAATAAGAATAAGAATAAGGAAAAAAAAGACGCACAGCGAGGAACAACAACAACAACAACAACAACCATCACGGCTTGTATGAAAATCTTCGTAGCGCAAAAACGAGGCCAATCCTTGACGATTGTTACGGTTGTTACTTTCGTATAGTGTAGCCTTCACGGCGGGGAGTCAGCGCAGCAGCAACAACAGTACAACAGCAGCGGCGTAGTGTCTCGTATAGTAACGCGAGGCTCGTGAGAAATTCTCACGTGTGTGTGAGCAGAGTATAAAATATGGAAGAAGAGTATCGTCATCATCATCATCCTTCGACGATTCCTGCGTCTTCCTGTACGTCTATTAAGTAAGTATATGAAGAGAGAAGAAAAAAAACGTACAGTACCGAACGAAGCCATATCTAACGCGATGGAAACGATGATGAAGATGGATTGGACGAAGGGGGAAAAAGAAGAAGAGACGAGAGTCATAATGGATGGGAGTAGAGGAGGTTAATCGACTTGGCGAACTTTGACCGTTTGCCATAGGTACATGTGTATAACCGAGAGAGCAGTGACTTAGTCTCGTCTTTCGCGATTGAACTACTCTTTTTTCACCTCTCTTGGCCCTGTGTGTGCATAATATTTTGGTGCAGGCATCTGATGAAGAATTTTATTCTTTAGAACTATGGATTCTCTAAAAATATCATAGTCTATAAGAGCTAGATAGCGATAAAAAATTTAACGCTATAAGGTATTCTAAATCAAGCGAGAGCTCCATTGGCAGAAGTCAGATTGGGGTACAAAAGCGTGTAGGAGAAGGATCAAATGTGCTGGTTTTGGAGGAAAAAAAGTGACTAAAGAATGAGGCAAAAAATTTAGTACTTGCATCGATATTATAATACGAAAACTGGCGCTCGACCGATTCAAGCGAATGCATGGAAAATTGAACTATCGGCACAGTTGTTTTCTAGCCTTGTGCGAGGCTTCATGCATACATAATAGTGAAAGTAAACACGCAGGAATACAACATCGATTAAAAACTCGAAACTCATTGAGCTAGGGGGGAGCGGGGGGTACCTGGTAAAAATTATTCAATAAGCTTCGCTGCCGATATTCAGTATACAAGCACGACCAGACTGTGCCGTCGATATAATATGCGCTGCAGCAGTATAGCAGCAGCAACGGTTCCCAAAAAACGTTGCCACGAACCACAGCCACGGTGCACCCGAGCAACAACATCGCTACATTATGCAAATGACCTCACAATTGCATAATCCACTGCTGCTGTATATACCCTACACTGCACTCACCGACTCACGAAAACAATATTCGAAGCATCCACAGCCTTCTACCTTAAGATCGTGCTAACCACTGGGAATGGGTATCGGGGTACCACTGATTTTATGTTTCAAAAATGAATATGTGTTCTGCCATATAAATTTTGTCGGTGCGTGCCTGGATCATCCAATATTGCGGGTGTATATTTATACAGAGGCTGCAGCGCTTCATTCTAGCTTTTCCTCACGTGTACGAGATCTCCGATGAAAATATATATGCGTTAGCCTGCGGTTTTCTCTCTCTCTCTCTGTCTCTCTCTCTTGCGGTCTTTCCAACACGCCCGTGCATATCCTCGCCCATACCTAAGAGTCTCGGGTTGCTTTTGGCCAAGGCAAGGCGCGCGATCGTCTTCCAAGGCACAGCTCTGCTCGCGTGGATTTCGACTTCTTTCTTTGTTTTTTTTTTTTTTTTTTTTTTTTTTTTTTTTTTTTTTTTTTTTTTTTTTTTTTTTCTTTTGTTTGGT
>JAPYYV010006017.1:0-16808 GCA_030522625.1 Copidosoma aretas | reverse complement strand
ATATATATATATATATATATATATATATATATATATATAACGTAACCATGACTGACTGTCAGCAGTGTCAGCTGTGAACAAGCATATAGATGTATGTATATATAATATATTCACTCCGTGACTTATTTAGTAGTGTTCATTGTTATTTACTCGCAAGGAAGACGATGATATCACGTTGTCTCACTCGTACTCATTAAAAATACCACGTGACTAACAAACTACGGTTAATGCCGTAAACAGCATTAACTAATTTATTCAGTCGAATTGACTGCAGTTGGTATCGCCAGTTTGACTATAATGGCTTTACTATAGTTTGTACAGTTGCACTAGCCATACCTCATAGCAGACGCTACGATAATATTTTTTCAGTGTAGCCGCCGCGCTGGTGCCTTACGCGGCTTGCATGAGTGTTTGTAACTTGCAGCTCAACGTAGCTTAAAGTGCTTCTATCAATGATACATAAAAGATTTGCAGCTAATACACGCAGCTTTTAATGTTAAAAACAATATCGATAACAGCTTAGTTGAATATTGGACTCACAGTTTTCACCATCAGAGTAAATCAATAGAGACACTTATAGACATAGCGTGAGTATTAGTCCGTACGTCATCTAGCTATGAGAGCTAATAATTCACTGATAATCGGAACAAATCAAATCAAAGCCGTTAATTTGGCGGGTGAGCGGGAGGGGGTATAGCGTATTCTGAAAGTAATACTTAGTGACAGTATTGCCTGCACAGGTAGTAGTGTACCAAGAAAAATGACAACGTTCATTTTTGTACCAGAGATCCAGAAATTGCAATCCCTACCCCCGAAGTGAGGTGCTTAGTTAAAACGCCACTGAGTCCCTAATTCACTAAAATTGTATGCGAAGGAAGATTCTACATTTCTCAGACGACATAACCTTTTAAGTTCAGCATCAGCCCCAATGAAATTTGTACCTTGGTCACTATATAAGTCAGTGCAATGACCACGTCTGGAGACGAACCTATAAAAGGCCGCGATAAAAGCCTCAGAAGTGTATTGCTCTACAAATTCTAGATGGATCGCTTTAATGACCATGCAAATGAAGATTGCTATGTACCCTTGCCTTGATGTTTTGTCATGCGAACGGGGAAGGGTCCCACGTAATAAATGCCAGTTTTTTGAAATGGTGGGCAAGGAATTGTGCGTCAAAAAGGCAAATCACTTACATGTTGCGTTTGAGTAGAAGAAAGGTATTGTTTGCAGGGGATACAATGTAAAAGCTTGGATTTCACAACCTGTCTTCCACGCAAAATCCAAAAGCTTTGACAATGAGTCAGAAGTGTCAACTAAACTCCTCCATGTAAAATTAGTCCATCGTAGTATTCTTTGAGAAGAAACGTAAGATGATCTCTATCGATCAAAATCTAGGGGTGTTTGACTTCATTATCCTACAACGCTTTGCTTAGTCACCACTGACTTTGATGAGAGAATCGTCAAGCATAGGCCTTAAGCTGTGTTAGCGGCTATCTCGTGGTAACGATAAGCTTTGCTCTAATGATCTATTATGATTTTCTTTTAACACGTGGTGGTCAGCAGTAAAATAGTTTTGTTGATGAAGAAATACCAAGAACAGCGAGCGTTATCTAGTTCAGGTATAGCCGGATATGAAGTATGAAAGAGTAAAAAGCAGATAACTTTTATTAAGGGCAAATTAGCCTGTAAAGGAGACTTTAAGTTAGCATCAATCAACAATTTTGAAACAGACGTAGAATCTAAATTTTTCTGTTTGAGTTTATTTAAAGAACGATACATAGACCAGAGGCAACAAGCTGTAATACGCAGCAAACGTCCCCATTTTGAACAGCAACGTAATAAAGTCGTGTAAAAGGATTCAGAATTATCTACATTTAACATATTGACAACATTGCTTACGTGTGAGCATTTCTCACTAGACTCAGATCGAAATTTAGGATAGACAGGTAGCAATTCATGTAAGATTCTTGGGCCCCGAACCATAATCGTTGAGTCAATAATTGGGTAGGAAAAACACCTCTGAAAGCTATGTCTGCTAGATTTTGTTTTGAAGTAATATAATGCCACTGAGCAAATGGAGTCAGTTCGTGTATACGGGAGTATCTATTGGCTACGAAAACTGGCCTTCTGGATGGCAACCCATTAAGCCAATGGAGGACATTTCTCGAGTCTGGCCACAAATGCACATGGACATTTAAAAAGGAAGTAAGATTGATGAAGTATTCCACAATTACAGATAGTAACTCTGCAACACAAAGCTCTAACCTTGGAATACTCAAAACCTTAATCGGAGCTACTCTAGTTTTTGCTATTTACAGAGAGACGACCACTACATTATTTTGTACTACGCGAAAATATATGACAGCTGCGTACGCATTTTTAGAGGAGTCCACGTAGTCAGGTATCTCGACTGAATCACAATGCCGAGTGTATCTATTCCACCGTAGAATGCGTAATTGATTCAGCACGTGAGTCTCACTTAACCAACGCGTCCAAACATCAACTACTCGGTTAGGTAAGATACCATCCCAAGAATTCTGCATCATCCAGAGAGATTGAAAGAGTATTTTGCCGAATATTAAGGTAGGAGCCACCCATCCTAGCGAATCGAAAAAGCGTGCTAACTGAGCCAAAAGTGTGCGTTTAGTCCAGCGACTGGATAAGTTGTTTACAGTCAGCTGGAGTTGGAATTGATCAGTAATATAATTTAAATGCAAACCCAAAACCGAAACTACCTCCTTATCATCGCTCAAGTGCTTTAATTTATTCGCTTAAAACTCAACAGGCAGCTCAGACAACACTTCTGAATAATTAGAGGACCACTTACGTAATGGAAATCCACCAGGCTTGCCGAGATCAAATAACTGTTGACACTTGACCTTCGCGTCTTCCAACGTATGCCTTACAGATAAACAGTCGTCTACATAAAAGGCCCAGAGAAGTATTTGGGCAGCTACAGGATGTGAGTCTGAATAATCATTGGCAATTTGCCGAAGTACGCGATTTGCTAAATAAGGTGAACACTATAAACCATATGTGACGGTTGTTAAGCCATAGTCTTAATTGGGGAGGTCTGGTCTGGCCACCACACCACTACTTGGAGCTTTTGTTCCTCAGGGGCCACTGAAATAAGTCTGAACATCTTTTTAATGTCTGCTTTAAAAACAAACTGAAAAAATCGCCGTCTGAGAACAATATCAAAAAGATTCAGAAGCAAATTTTCACTTGAGTGCAACAACAAGTTTATGGAAACACCAGAACCTGTGGTTGACGAACCATTTAATACTACACGTAATTTGTCATTTTTTAAAACTCCATGTATGCAGCGATGCATAATTTCTGTGTTTACAGAAACTTCTCTCATATGCCCTAATTCGAGATACTCAGTCATGAAGGCTGGAAAATCTGTATGTAACGACTTATTCTTTAGAAACCTACATTCTAAATGATGAAATAGTGCTAAAGCCGACTTATAGGTCTAATCTCGCAATTGAGGACATATCAAAGGATGAGTTTTGAAGACAGACGTACTATGTACCTGCTATCTCGATCTCGAGAATGTGTATTAGAGAAAAACTCCTCACTGATTAAGTCATCACCGGACAATTTCGGTTGAGAACTTAAAGTAGTAGTTGATGAAATGACGAGACAATGAAATTTCTTGAAATTTTAAACATTTATTCCTTAAACTATTTTTGATCTACTGTTAAAATTTCAGAAGGCTCAGCGGTGATTAAACAAAAATATTGCGATCCAAAGTTTAGAGTTTTAGTACGTGTGTCATAGAAAAAGTCATTCCAAGAGCAACGTAAACACTGATTACTAAGCCAAAAAACGATGAATCTATGCAAAAAAACTAACAGATTACGTAAAATATTATGATACATAAAATATTGAAAAATGAATATGCTCAGCGGTATAGTAGTTGAATAATCTTGATCGAAAGATTGAAATTTTCACTGAATGCTGACAACTAAGCAGAGCTAATATATCTTCCGTCTCCGATAATCATTCCGTCTCTGACTACTTCAATTAGTAGTCGCCACTCGAGGATTATCATGCCACCCAAAGCATCTGGTAAAGCCGTCAAGAAAGCCGGTGAGGCTGTGAAGAACAATCGAGCGTATCGCTGCTGAAGCTTCCCGTCTAGCCCATTACAATAAGAGGTCGACCATCACCTCTCGGGAGATCCAGACATCAGTAAGGCTCTTGCTCCCCGGTGAGCTCGCTTAACACGCAGTGTCTGAAGGCACCAAAGATGTAACCAAGTACACAAGCTCAAAATAAATTATACATTTATAGCTGCAACACAACAATTTGGCAAAACATAAAGAATATTCTGCATCTATACAGAAGCAGAACGGGACATGTACAAGCACACATGCAAAAGATTTTCCTGTCCATGTGAGGTCTACTGAGCATGCGTGACTGTGGGTCAACTACTACCTTAATGACTCTTTAATGGTTCAGAATTTTTTAACTAACTCATTTAGTTGGGTCTCCTTGACATTAATCATGACCAAGGAATTTTTAACAGAAAGAGTAAGGATGTCAGAATAGGTCCTGAAAGCAGCCATTCTAATTGAGAAGCTGAAGTAATAAACAAATTAGTTGAGGCTTTGCGCACTTCTTGCCAATAATAGTGGCATGAACAGAAGTGTCAAGCAGCACATACTGAAGGTTTTTAAGAGAATATCTTCGATACAACTAGTGGCTCTTACGGAGTAAAAAAAATCAAATCTGACACAAAATAAGGCTGAAAATGGAAACTAACCGACTTACTATAGTAACCATTAGCTATAGCTACCAGCGATAAGGTTCCACCGACTCCTGATAGTGTGGTGTCAGTTTTTCGTTGCTTCAGCTTCAAAAGATCACAGAGAGATCTGGTGATAAGAGAATTCTGAGAGCCTTGATCAATTAACGCCCTTACTAAAACTCGATACCCATCAGTTGCATGTACGTAAATTCTGGCAGTAGCCAGTAAATTTTTCTTTTAATTTATAGAGGTATTTATATATGTCCGTGGATTTTGGCGATTTAACATTAGAGGAAGCATACTCTCTATGCATAATGTGTTATGATGAGATTCAGACCAGTATTCTTTTTTGGTTATGATTGGTTTAATCTTGTATCATGCACAAGGTACAAGGGAAAATAACAGTTTTTAAGGAGGTTTGGGAGTTTCGCTCAGAGGGGCGAGGAACGGGGAGTCTTCCCGGCCCACGCAGCTAGGCCCCCTTTACCGTGCACTTCCTCTTGCAGCCTACAAACTCAGTATTTACAACCTTAAAATATTGATATTTCTTAAAATTGCCTGGGAAGGATTGATGTTTCTTCACGAGTATTTTCCTTTTGTACCAAGGTATCTGTACAAACTTTATTTTTTGTTCAAGCATATTTACATTATACTGCAATTCTAACCGAAAGGCGACTACATCTCGTTCTTCCATAAGAGCCCGTGTTAAATTGCCTATTTTCAACATTTTTTTTCTCAAAAACTTTCCTGGTAAAAAATTTGAAAAAAATTCATACGCACTTCTGATGTGTTGTAGAACAACATATATATTTTTAAAGAAGATTTTATATTTTCAACTTTTCTCCCAAACCTCCTTAAAAGAAAAGAAAGAAATAATTTTAAAAAATTACATTCATTTGTATAGGATTGTAGAAATAAAAGTTATTATATCTTATACTGAGGGGTTGACGCTTAAAGTGAGCAGAGAACACAGCCATACTAGCATATACATCGATCTTTGGTTGTACATAAAGTTGCAGCTGGTAGTTAATAATATTGGTTGAGTGGTAAATAACAAATACAAGCAAAACCGCTTATTAGGTAAGAATCAATGTTTATTTAATTTATTGCAGGCACTTTTTTATTGTTACATACTTAATATTAATAATTGATTCAAAGCCATAAAGAACTACACTATACATGTGATCTTTTCCGAAAATTTACGGAAAGCGCTGGCTTTTCTCCTTCATGGAGAACTTCATATTAAAGAATTACATTTTTCACTACATAGATTGGAAGTGATATCTTATCTTTCCACTCCTTGTTGGACCAATGCTTTTAAAAAATCGTATACATACATTCAAAAGAAAAAGTGTGCCACAGATATTTTTTCCAATAAATAGGCGATTCTTATCATTATTTTCTTTCTTTGAAACGCATGTAGTACTAAAACAACAATAATCTATGATCTATTACGTTTGTGGTCCCATTGTTAGAAGTTTGGTTAACTGTATATGTTTCAACTCTCATAACTACAAAATAATTTCTTGATGGAATAAATATTTAAGGCTTCTGGCATACCTGTACAAAACTAACAGAAATTTAAAACAATAACTTTAAAAACCTACATTCCTAATAAATTAATGTAACAAAAAGTAAATTTGAAAATAACTGAAAAATATGATAAATTGTAATCAGCACATGATTGACGAAAAAAAAATTCCTAAAAGACGTGCCAAAACAGCATCTGTCATTCAATAATCATAATATTAACATACTCTGCTGACTTATGTGCTTAACGTGCGTATTTACAGTACGTATTTTTAGTTGCATAACATTATTTTATCTTGCTTTTATCAAAGGAAGCACGCGATTTACACATATAGTAATAACAACAAGTTTCGATTTTTCGCTCTATTCACTTTTTATCACATAGAAAAATTAAGTATTGTAATTACTTAAAGTTTGCGTTTGCCTGTTCTTTCTTAAAACCAATTACGAGTTGTACTAAGAAATAAATGCAATTAACATTATTAATTTGTGTGCAACTTATGAGAATCTGAAAATAAAAAAAACACCACTTAAGTTTAGACTGAATCACAGGGGTCATAAAAAAATTTTTTTTTATAGTTTATGTTGAAAAGAAAAATTTAAGAAAAAAATAAATCATGCCACGAAATTTTTTGACGATACTAATACGCATGTTCATATATTTATAGTGTGAAAATGCGAGGAACTTTGGTGATACATATGGAAGTGAGTTTAACTTAAGGAACACGAGAGCTCATCTAAAAGTTAAGAGATCGACCTGCACGTTGACGCACATTAATTACTTTAAATAACTAAAAAACTAATACAAAATGTAATATAAATATATAAATAAAAATAGAAAAAATAAATATTTAACCAAAAAGTTCCACTTACAGATATAGGTTTAATAAAAAATTCGTGCGTTATTCATATTAATTAGTTAGCGTATGTTGTTTACTGCTATCATACATTTGAAATAAGATATTAAAATTAAATGCAAAAAATTTTTTAAGATTCTTTATTACTTATTTACTTTTCAGTCGTTTAATTAGAGAAGATTTAAATCAAACATATTTGTTTTAGGCACAATTATCGTTTTTTATAACATTTTCACTATAAGCATGTTCGTTCGGGCGCTAGGGGGGTTTCCGTATCCGATTGAGGTCCACTGCTTTACCAAGATTTTTTCTGCGTATTTTTGTCTTCCGAATCATAATTTCGAGGGTGGAAGCTCCAAAGACCACGCAATAAAAAGTTATAAACAAATTTTGAAACAAAAAAAAAATCATTTTTTTCACAAATAAAAATTTTGTTCACATGAATTAACTCATTTACAACAAAAAAAGTATACTACACAATTTTTGAAAATACTTCAGATTATGTTTAAAAAATGCTTGAAGTTTCAAAAAGGCACATTTTACGATTTTCAACCATGATCAGCTGTTACTGCATTATTTTCATCTCACTGGGGCTCAAAATTTGTCTTAAGGCGTGTACTTTTAGATAAAAAAAGATTTATGGTCGTTCACCGGTTGAGAACCGCGGTATTATCTAAAAACGCATGGCCGTTTTCGTACCTACTGTCTATGAACGCTTATAACTATACATAAAGCCGCGTGATGGCTCAGTAGGTAGAGTGTCTGCCTGTTGGTCTTGATGGCCGGGTTCGATTCCCACTCTAGGCAAAGATTTTTTCAAAAATAAAAAAGTTTTTTCCCATGGTGGCAATCGTTCTTGTACCTAACCCACTGTTCCTACCTACCGATAAAAACCTACCGATTAAATAAAACCGAGCTATATACCGTATGGCGTAATACAACAATGGTTGTCAAAACGCCATGTCTGAGCCTTAGGGCGATGATGAACATACAAAAAAAAAAAACTGTACATAAGATGAATATAGATATATCCACGGTACACACAGGTTACAAAAACAGCCATGCGTTTATCAACAATACTGTGGTTCTTAAGCGATTTGCGACTATAAAAATTTTTTTATCTAAAAGTACACGCTTCAAGACAAATTTTGCGCCCTAGGGATTTTCAAATAATGCAGTAACAGCTGAGTAATATATTTTTTTCAAACTTTGGGAATTTTTTAAACATAACTTGAAGGCTTTTTAAAAATTTTACAAGAAACCCTTTTGCTCCAAATTAATTAATTAATGTGGAAAAAAATTTCATTTGTAAACTAACTTTTTTTTTTTTTTCAAATTGTTGATAACTTTTTATTGCGTGGTCTTTCGAGCTTCAAAGTGTAGTACGAGAGTAAATTGATTTCAGACCATTAATATTTTAGTTTGTATAATGGGCATTGGAACATACAAGATATTAACGATAATGGTCATTATAATATAAGTTACGATAATATTTACAATTTCATGACAATAAGAAGAATAATTATTTATATTATATAGCAACAACGGCAAACAGCTAAGGCAGGGATACAGTCGAACTGACGAACTAAACTAATTTAGTAATAATCACAATTTACAGAACATAAAATCTGTTACTGCGCTTTTTCAGGATCCAGCCTATCACGTGCCCTTCAAAAAATTTGTCTTTTACAGTTTTTGCATGGCTTTTGTAGACACGGATTTTTTTCTTAAAAAATTATTGATGAGATATATCGGTTTCAATAATAAAAAACAATAAAAAAAATCGACTAACATATTTTTTAATAGCTACTTTTTTCAGAATCTTATACGAAAAATATTTCCTATACAATATGCTGCAGGATCTGGAAGACTTCTTGCACGATTTTTGTTTTTAAAACATATTATGTGTATGATTGTTGTAGAGAAAGAAAGCTAACTGTGCATCACACAGTCCATCAAATTGAAATCCATGATGCAGTGAATTTCTCATGATTTATTTAATTTACACCTACTTAATAAATTTATATCATTACTAAGTCGGTGACAATTTTCCGTGAGGGATGTAGAGAACCCCTAATCACATAGTATACTGCACCATACCGCAAGGTGAAACAGTTTCATACATAATACAATAGCAATAATAAATAAACTTCACCATGAATTGCGATCTGATAAAGTTATATGGATTACTTTTTATTGTTAACAATTTTTTATATATTTTTACCAATCACTCACATTTTAAGAAATATATTAAAAACGTGTACGCATTACACATTTGCAGTTTATTCTGTAAAATCTAGCAGTAAAAGTATAACAGAAGATTTGTTGAAATTTTCACTATTATTTATGCGGATAAACTTTATCGAATTTTTTCTCACAATTTACTGGAATTTTCCACTTGTTTTCTTGGGCTGAGACAGTACTCAGTAAAACAACGTAAAATGTGAACAAACCATAGAGATATTGCAATAAAGCATGCCAATGGCTTAATCTTGCGATTTGCGGACGAGAGAGAAAGCTGCCAGCAAGTCCCTCTGTGTCCTTGTCTAATCAAAGCGACCGGCTGTGGCCCCTCTGTGTGATTAGCTGAAGTAACTGATTAAACAAGGTCACAGGGGGACTCCCTAGCGCTTTCTCTCTCGCTCCGCGTATCGTAGCCACTTACAAGTTTCCAGACTCCTTGTGTGCTCTATTCTAACATCTCTATGCAATAAACATGCCAGCTTTTCCGAATTCGAAGAAATGAACGAGTTTAGGTCTGCTAGCGAGTACACCTTATCTTCTTTACATTATCGTAATTATACTAGCAGTAAGGAATTTTTTTTAAATACTTATAAAAACACAACTTTCTAATACCTAAATATTATAAAAAATGTGACTCTCTACAGGACTGAAAACGCTAGAAAATTTCTAATAAATGTAAGTGTTGAGAATGTTCGAAAAAAAAAAAAAAAATAGTAAAGTAACAGTTCATGCAGACAAGCGGACTATGAAGCAAGTAAATCTTCAACCAGCGCAATCATGTTAAAGCTAATTATTTCAGGAGTTTTTATCTGACGACTAAATTATATTTTATCGTTTTTGAAACCGAACAAAGTCAGTATTATGCTAGAAAAAAAGCCGCTCTATCCGAGGTAATTTATTTATAATTTTTACTTAAGTTATAATATTAATAATTGCAAAGTTATGGGATGATTCAATAATAGGGAGCTAAATCGATAAAAATATTCATTTTAATGTATAAGTTAATAAAAAATATTATCTTTAAACACTGTAGAGTATTAAATATAATGTATTCAAGACAGTATTTAAATCCTTAAAAAACCAATCACACTAACTTTTTATACGTTTTTCACCTTTGTCATACATTGTTTGTCTCATATATGTTTATGTTATTTCTTGCAGTATTTTCTATGGTCTTTCTTTATCTAATTGTATTTTACTTTTAGCTCCCTTGGTGTTGTTTATTAATTAATCGTTATGATTATTTTAGTATTATAGCGAGCTACTGCAATGATCACGTATTTCACACGAAAATAAAAGAGCTCAATTTATACTAAACAGTTCAAAAAGTGGAGAAATAATGATGAAGTAGTAAAAAAAAGTCATTGAAATTAATGTGTACACCACTAGAAAAGGTCACGCGTTCATGAATCCCAATAAAATATTCCACGAAGTATCTTTAGTTCATCTTATTACACTTTTATTTAATTAAAATACATACATTTTCGATGTATATCATTCACTTAAATATTTATGGCTTATCTTTTTTTTTTTTTTTTTAATATTTATTACATTTTTATATAATTCATTTACTTGAAGAACTTGTCTATATACATACACACACAATTTGAAAAAAAATTGTAATATGCGCTTGTAGCTATAAACTAAGGAGTAGAAAAGAATGTAGTTCTACATACAGTCAATAAAATTGGAAGTTGCCAAACTATTCAATTGTGTAAAAAACATATATCGTCGACTCCCGCTTTTATCAATTATTTATATAACAAAATTGTTTTCAAATTTCTAGTTTATTGATAAAATTGTATTTTAAAAATTTTTCAATTTTTTTTGTCAAATTTTTAATTAAGAAGTATTTAACTGTTAATTCCAAAATGACTTTAAGTCCATCGTCTGAGAAATCAGATTGAAAGAGATGCACGATTATCCGAATCGAAGATCAATCCAAAACGAGCAATCGAAAGACGGATTAATTGAAGTGACCTACCTTACCTAAACTGTATTTAAATTCTAAAATTTTTAAATTTTTTTATTTTTTTATTTTACAGCCATTCCGAATTACTATGTTCAAATGCTCTCCATTGCTGTATATTCGATTTAATAGGTCTGATAATGAACAGCTTTGGATTTATTTGTGAATCAATCACTTACAGAGCAATAAGGACCAATATTTTACTTAACAGTCGGTACAGTTATATTTCTAAAATGAATGAAATTTCACATGAGAGTTAGTTTTAACGTAAAAAAAAAATGCAATGGATTTTGTCACTTGTAAGAAAAAGTTATAGGTAATTTTATTTATGGAGTTTTAACATAAGAGTTTATGCGAAACCGTGCATTTTTCATGATGAAACATAGATCAAAACACAATTGTTGTTTGGTTTTGAAAGAAATAACAGGAAGGTATGCGTAATATTTACAGAGAAGTTAAAGGAATCAAAAATACTGATTGAGTTACTTGTTACAGAAAAAGATGAATGTTATGAATAATTTTCTGCTTAACCGCAAAAAATGCATGGCGCTCCTTTGTTCAACTTATATCAAACAAGTGTCTATAAATTTTTTTTCAGAAATCCTAGCGCCACAAAATTTTATCTTAATTATTACTACGTTAAAACTATTAAGTAACATTTTATTTACCCTAGAACGATAATGTAAATAATGTCTCAATAGCACTACCATAAGTTCTGGAAGATACAATTATTTGATTTAGTTGAGTTATTTTTGTTGTAAGTACGCAAGTTGTTAAAGCCAATACATTTGATCGAAATTAAATAGTATTTATATTTCATACTTTATATATCATTTCTTTGTACGGGCTGAAAATGTCCTTTTACTGCGTATGCACTAAGTATGGTTAGATAACGAGATCAAGATTTGAACTCAGGATTGAAATAGATTTCTAGTCCGCCTGTCTACCATCCGATCCACATTGACGGACTGATATATTTTGCAAATAATAAAAAAGATAACGCTGAATAAATATTTGTTTGAATGAATTTTACCGATAGTCGATATATTATGATTGTATGATAACCTGATAAAATTAAATAAAAAAACTTAATGATATATCAAATGGTTATTCCATTTCACTAAACTGTTTATTCAATTTCACAAAATTGTTTTGTTCAGTATACGTACGGATAGGAATAAACTTATATGAATTCATAAAATGATTGACTTTATACGCTTTTATCGTGAATTTAGAATGCAAATACGCATGTTCCGTTGAATAAAACTTGTAATGGGATTATTCAAACTATTTTATCGGAATTCATGAACCTGTAGCCATTAGACAGACATCTCCCCTATCGGTTTAATCTTTCTATTCAACCCAGAAATAAGGAACCACTCTAATGTATCACCACAACCTATTTACGTAACGGACTTCTTACTCTTATTTATATCCTTTTATCCCACGCTCCCTTTTTAACTAGGTATAGTATCACTCACTCACATAAGCTTTCGACTAATTGGAAGACAGTTTTCGGTACAAAACTACCACTTAAGTCCTGGTTGATCTTGACCGTATGGCTATGGCCCTATATTTAAAGCAGCTTGAACTATGAAGGAGGCTTTGCAGAAGATTGATGAAAAAGAGAGAGAGAGAACCTCCCTAGAATTTAGTAAAGAAGAGGAAATTGAGCCCATTTCTCTTCTATATATTATTATGAGCCGTTTTGGGCAATAAACTAAAGTTAGATCTTTAGATTGTCTAAGTTTTCATGAATAGTGCTGCTGATCTGGTTGAAAATGGGCAGCCGACTTTCTGCGCCTGGTGACAAGGGTGACTGAGTCCGAGAAATAAGTGGAGGTGACCTGGAGTCGCACCTGTGCAAGCCTACTAATTTTTGTCCAAGACCGGTAAAAGTCATTATACCTTCGGTACTACCATTGCCACTATCGTTCATGAGGAGAGAACGATCAAGAAATGATGAGGTTGACTCATCATCAAAAAAGCTTGTCATTGAGTTAGTTGGTGACTGGCTTAGGCTTGAAGCGGGTGATATCGAGTCTGCGGCACTGCCCAGTGAAGAGGTTGGTGAAAGGTTTAGTGGCATGGGCTTGATAGCATGGCCAGCCTCAGTAAGCCCAAGCGAGCTGCTACTGTGGTGCAGGGTGTGAACTGTCGGTTGTTGCTGTTGTTGCTGATAACGGTGGTGGAGATGGTGGTGGTTGTGAGTTGATTGGTTTACCAGGTTAAGCGAGCTGGAGCGTACGAGTGGACCACCGGTGCCGTGAGCTGTACTGCTGATAGTTGACTGTTCGAGGAGAGCCACACCTACCCCACGGGGTTGGAAAAGTGGACCGAGATTTGGTGGTCCCGAAACATCTGCAGCCGTACTAATACCCGAGACATTATTGACTACTGTAAGTTTTAAGTTATGGATACGTGCCTCCTCAAAATTGTGCACGAAGTGACAGCGAGGCCCATATGGACAGAAGCCAATCTTGTGGAACGTACGGCAGAGCTCGGTCTTGTATTTAGGATGGCGCGTGAGATTACGCAGCTCGGAGTAACCATGCGCGAACTGACACTTGTCTCCATATTTACAGCTGCCACTTTCCTCAAAGGGCCGACAGAGCTCAGTCTTGTAGCGTGAAGTTGGCTCGCTGACAGACCGGTCAAGCTTTCGGTGTTGCTCTAGCAGGTTAACCAGGTTATTATAGCTATGTTGCATGTTGGAAGCGTTGTGACTGATGAAACTTGCCGCAGATGTCGAACTCGCTGTCAAGGACCCAAGTATCTGTTGAGTTGCCACAGCGGTCGCTGCCATGGTTGCTGTGTCCTTTGGAGCCTTAATGCTTTTACTGCTGGCCTGTAACATGAAAAGGAAAAGAAAATAATCAAGTAACCATGTTTAGTTATTTTTATCGTTACTATCACTTTATT
This sequence comes from Copidosoma aretas, assembly GCA_030522625.1. NCBI lineage: Eukaryota > Metazoa > Arthropoda > Insecta > Hymenoptera > Encyrtidae > Copidosoma > Copidosoma aretas. The sequence continues at coordinate 2,527 of JAPYYV010006017.1, read as the reverse complement.
TGATATCGAGATATAAAAATAGGCCTGAATAATACTCTTATCGTTAAAAATTATGAAAATTATTTTTTTTCAGATTTATGTATACTAAAACAGTATTTTTACCATACCTCTAACAAAAGTACCTCTTTTCCTCTTTGATTTTAAATGCAAAAACATCAAATTCTATCAAAGGTAAAAAACGCATTCATTAGTTATAGGTAATACTAACATAGTACATCTGATGTAAGACATTTCTTACTTTCGGTTTCTAGGTATGGTGTAAGTCTGGTTATAATTTTGCTGCAATAAGGAATTTATCGTTACAAAAAAATAAAATAAAAATGTAATAGAAACATATCATTTAGTTTAGGATGGACACACTCAAGACTATGATAAAACTTGCAAGATTATTCTGTTGAGCTGTTTTTAGGTTATCCTATTAAGCAATTAAAAATTTTCAAGTACATCAATTATGGTAAGTATCATGGTTTAAAACAGAAAATAAAAAATATAAATCCAATGCTAAAATGAAGGTGACACCACATGCAGTGTATGTACAGCCCGATAATATAGAAAAACATCCATTATATATAGAATACTGATATTTCGATAATATGCATAAGTGTGGGCAGTATTATTGATAAAATCGACTAGAATACAAGCCAAAGATCGTACGTTGAAGGTTCATGTACTTGAAAAGCCCTACATATCACCTACCGTAAAAAAAGTGCTCATAATATAAGCCTGCACGCTGAGATTACGGGTATTTGTGTCTAACTAATAGAAAATCTAAGATTTTTTTTCAAAATTACATGCTTGCAGTAATCAGTGTACGGTGATGGATAGTAAAAAACTTTACATCGACTAATATGAATTTAAATACCCAGTTTTGACATCCACATAAATTTTGAGCACTTTTTCCACAGTCGATAATATGCTGGGTTTTTTAACCATTTTAACTTTTAACGCACTGTATTAGGCTTATAATCTTGTCGATTTCATCAACTATATTGCCCACACTAATGAATATTATTGAATTATCAGCTTTCTCGCACTCAAATCAATGCTATTTTGTGTACTTACGTGGCCATATTAAGCTCATGACGTCACGCATGACAACAGAGGTACGTTCTCTATAGAAACTCAGGCAGGCCTTCATGTTATCATTTTGCTGAACAAAATACGTTAGTACTGTACTCATAAAGTAGATAGCTTTAGAATCAAGAACTTTAATGTCAGTGCTGGAAAATTCCTTCTTTAAACTCGTCGTATAGCATACTTTGAAGAGTACCATCAGCTGAAATATTTTTGGCTTCCTCATTATAGGGGGAGTTTTGTTATGGAAAAAAAAACCATTTATTGAGAAAACATGTTGAAAATACGTTTTATGAAGTTTGGAATCAAAGTACACTACTTCAGGATGATGTCCGTCTGTGTGTGTGTAATCAGTTATATCTCATGATTACCTAGACCGATTTTGATCCAAGGGGGTTTATTTCATTTGTTTTTAAATTGTTATTACCGCCTAAAAGAAATTTTAGTTTTCTTTAGTCATTATTTTCATACTTTAATTTTATCGATTTTGAAAACCCGATATTTTTGAAAAAGTAGATTTTTTCGGTATTAAAAAATGTTTTAAAATATTTAGTAGAAGAAATCTTAAAGATCATGAAAATTCCTATAAAATAGCGTCTTTGGATAAATAAAAAAAGAAACTTGATTAGGGTGTGAGTGAGGGCCCAAGATTATGGATGTAATGAGTTATATCTCACGATTCCCTTGACCGATTTTGACAGATCGAGGCTTATTTATTTGTTTTTAATGCCCATCACTGCTGAACCATAAAATTTCGATTTCATCGATTCTATTGGCTTGTTCGTAGAAGAAGCTTTGTCATGGACGAAACATCTCATTTCGAAAAAACATGTTATAAATACGTTTTATGAAGTTTAGAATCGAAATACACTATTTTGGGAAAATGTCCGTCTGTGTGTGTGTGAGTGAATGTGGACAATCAGTTGTATCTGAGGATTACCAAGAACGATTTCGACTCAAAGGGGCTTATTTTTTTCGTTTTTGTAATCCGATTACCACTAAAAAAATTTAGTTTTATTGATTATTTTTTTTATTATTTAAATTTTATTGATTTTTGATACTTGATTTTTTCAAAACATTGGATTTTTTCCTTATAAACTGTTGTTTTAGTATGTTTTGGGGCAGAAAATCTTTAGGATCATGGAATTTTCTTTAAAATACCGTTTTTGGATACACAGAAACAGATAATTGATAAGGATGTGTGTGGGTGTGCGAGATTATGGATGTAATCAGTTATATCTCAGGATTCCCTTGACTAATTTTGATACAACAAGGCTTATTGCTTCCTTAGATAGAAAGCTTTGTTATGGATGAAAAATCACGTATCGAGAAAACATGTTATGAAGTTTAAAACTAAAATACACTATTTTGGGAAAATATCTCTCTCTCTGTCTCTCTCTCTCTCTCTCTCTCTCTCTCTCTCTCTCTCTCTCTCTCTCTCTCTCTCTGCGCG
>JAPYYV010006016.1:0-42626 GCA_030522625.1 Copidosoma aretas | reverse complement strand
ATTTTATCGGTACGGTTTTATTACATTATTGGTGCGGTGAGGTACATTTTATAAACAGCTCGCAGAGCGAAGTGTTTATACAGTCGGTGTCAAGGATACATTTCCCGATGAAAACAGCTCCGAAAAAAACTGAGTGTTTAACACCGGGAATCGAACCACTCGACCCCTAGAACAGTGTTGTTTCTGAGACTATCACGCTAACCACCGAGCCAACACTGCTCCTCGACGAAATAGTGATGACTCAAAGAAATAAATTCTTTGTGGATGAATAATTCATGCAAGTGAGTTCATATATAAATTATTGAAGATATAAAACTTAGGCTACAATAACTCTAAAATCTAAATAAAACTTTTCAACCCCAACAACTAGCTCAGTATTCAACCCTGGGGGATGAATATAATTTACACGCTGTATTCAGTCTCAGTGTTATGGATAAAATTTGAAATCTTTAAAAAAATAAAGAGATATATACCCTTGTAACAAAATTCTCTGCAATCTTTGCGCAATTCTTGTACAGTTGTTGTGTCTTGAAAATAAATTGCAGCAGAGTGTGCAATTTCGAATATGCAATCGCGTTTGCAAATTTTTTTTTACCTATTTACAAAACATTGTTGAAAAATATACGATTCTTAACATATTTCAATAAGAAAATCGAAAGAAAATGATGCATAGAAAGTATTTGACCAAATAACGATATAAATCAAATTTGCTATTAAAAATGCACTCGCGAGTGCATAAGAATTGCGCAAGAATTGAAAGCAGACAACTCAGTTTTCCGTGCATATATTTGGTTACCAGGGTCAGAGAATATAAGTATAAGAAATAGTAGTTTTCCGTCTTCTAACCTCAAAATAGCACTTTCACCGCTTGATTTTGGGTTATCAGACGGAATATCGTTACGGCCCTCGCCTTCGGCTCGTGCCGTAAACATCTCGGTTCGTAAATATAAGCCTTTCCGAACTCGTACGAAATATACTATTTCCTACCTCGGGCGTTTTTCGACCTTTGGACGTTACTGCGCCCTTTAGGAATAGTAATAGGATCCGCCACATAAGCGCCATCCTACCGGGGCTACCTTACGGTCCCGCAGGCCGCGAAATAGCACCGGTGGCGATGGCGCTTACGTGACGAAATAGTAGTTTTCCCGCCTCGGGCCTTTTTGCAACCCTGGTACACCCTCGGTAGGAGAAAAATAGGATTCGCCACTCATGTGCATCCGACCAGGGCAGTTCCTGGGCCCGAGGGCGCTTGCGAACCAACGCCCGAGAGATACACATAACACATTTGTGACGAAAACTACTATTTCGTACGAGATTGGAATTCAGGCTTTAATTTGCGAACCGAGAGGTTTACGGCACGAGCCGTAGGCGAGGTTCTTAAAGAAGCCTTTTACGATTGAGTTACGAATGCTATTTTTCTCCTACCGAGGGTGTACCAGGGTTCCAAAAAGGCCCGAGGTAGGAAAACTACCATTTCGTCATACAAAAGTGCGATCGCCGCCAGGACTATTTTGCGGCCCGAGGGACCGTAAGGTAGCCTCCTCACTTACAATGTATAACTTATTGAGGTTGTGGAAAAATAATTACTGAAAAATCTTAATTTGTTATGAAAATGGCTTTGCATGCATGAAAATCTCGCCAATGTAATCCATCCTATTTGAAAGTTTGCTGAGCTACCTACCAGTACTTAGCGGATGTGGCTAAGAAAAAGTTTTATCCTCGGTTTTATCTAAGTGTTATTCCTGTTTTAATTAATATTAATATGAGTAATAAAATTTATTTTCATGTATAATATACATTTGTATATTTGTTGTACATATTAAATATATTCTAGACATACATACGGAAGGTGCTAAACCGGTCACATGAACTATTTCGCATGAAGTATTATGTGTACATGCATACATACGTTTATTTACCGATGCTGAGTAGATTTATTTATCGATAAAAAAATCTAATAATCTTGCTTTCTGTTATTAGTTTATTCAAAATAATAATATTAATTATTAAGTTGCAAAATTAAATTTTCTCGAAAATAACAGACCAATGTTTTACGTCAGTATGTAAATAAACAATATAAATTAATTGTAAAAATGAATAAATATAGAGCTTACTAGCTCTTTAGAGGTGTAAAAAATATGTTTTTATCTAATTTAAACATTCTTTGTTGTTTTATGATTTATCTAGCCTCTTTGTTCATCGTAATTAGTACTTGGACTATTATTTTAAAGTCCAATCAAATTTCACCTATCGAAAAAACGGGTAAAATGATGACCGAAACAAAAAATTATTCAAACAAGTAGAATTTATTCATAAAATTAATTTAACAACAAATATGCTTCCTAACGTAACGCAATGAATATCTTTTTCATTAATTTCTCAAATAAATAATTTCAGGTGCCGCACAAACAAATTTTCCACAAAAATTTGCGGCTCAAAATATAAAATTCCAATCCCATTACCATGTTGTACCAATACATTACTAAGCTTCTTATTTCTCCCACTAGGGTCAATTTCACATGTTTCTTTAGCGCTAGTAGGTATATCGTATGTTCACCAAGTGTCCAAGTCGTAAAGTCGTTATTGTCGTTAAAATGCCGATACGCCACGTTTGTATATATGTGATACGTGGTCAATTGGTCATCGTGTCGTGTCGCATTATTCGTAATCGCGCGGTGTCTCGGATCAGAGATCGGGCCCGGGTGGTCCCGTGCGTATGTACACGCTGTATATCTCATCATAATATATAATATATCGTCAGCTTATGTTTGCGCACACCCGGATCATATTAATACAAGTACTTAGATATCTAAAATTCTCATGGGGATGATAACGAAACTTGAGTTCAATGCCGGAGATCCGCAGTGTCCGCACGATATGGGCGTGAGTGTTTCATTCGTCAAAGAAAAGTGCATAAAATCTAGAAACAGCTGAAGATGCCAGGGTGACAGTGTACCAAGTGTCGACAAAAAGTGTTCGAAGACGTTGACCAGCCTATCCGTAGCTGTAGGCTGGTCGTCGTCGCAAGGTGTACACGTGACACTTGGGCGCAGAGAACGTACTTATTTTTTCGTCACCTTGTTTTTGGCCATAGTTTTGTGTCTTGACAAAAAAAATGTAGTTTTCCCTGTTGATTTTTCAATCTTTTTAAATAAAAAAAACAAAAAACAAAAAAAAACCAACATTAGATTCTTGCAACACTGATAAGATAGTGTATTCCATTACTTGTTTGTCCATGTACTTTTACCTGTCAAAGATTATTTGAAGTGATAATACTATAATTATTTGCTGCTGAGCAACTTGATGCTCTCAGTATCTTCCTGGCATTGTGAGGATCGCTGTGGTGCACAAGGTAGACATATGCTTCCTAAGATAGATAGCTGTTGGATAAGTTGGATTAGTCGCAGTTTTGGTAGAAATGTCGTGGATAGCAGAAAACAAGCTGAGCTGGCTGCAATCCCTTGCTGTGAAGATACTCAGAACAGGCCCTGTGCCCCAACATGTAGCCATCATCATGGATGGAAACAGGAGATATGCTAACAAGGCTGGGGTGGATAAGATCCAAGGACACAGTAAAGGGTATACGTTGTCTTACATTTATTCATTTAGGAATTTCAGTCGAATAATCCTTTATCTTTATTTTTTATGTATGATTTAGGTTTGAAACACTGGCAGAAACTTTATATTGGTGTCTAGAATTTGGTATATTAGAAGTCACGGTTTATGCATTTAGTATAGAAAATTTTAAACGGAGCAAAGAAGAGGTGGACTGTCTTATGGATCTTGCCAGAGAAAAATTCCAAAGGTTACTCGACGAAAGGTACAACCGCTTAATTTTACCTGCGATGATTTGAGAATTACTATACACTGTATCTTTATTTTCAGGGATAAACTAAAGGAACATGGATTGCGAGTTAGAATAATAGGTAATTTATCACTTGTACCTCAAGATGTTCGTGAACTTATGGCAGAAGCAATGAGAATCACAAAACATAATAACAAAGGATTATTAAATGTAGCATTTTCTTATACTTGTGAGTAGAACAGAGGCAATACTTTTTACTTCTTGCAGAATGATGATAAATTAATGTGATATTTTTTGCGTAGCGCGAGATGAAATAACGAATACAATGAGGGATATAGTTAAAAGTGCAAAACATGGCGACATAAGTGTTGATGACATAGATGAGAGTCTTGTTTCCAAGTGCCTTTACACGCACGATTCCAAGGACCCGGATTTACTGATACGAACCTCAGGAGAAGTTCGTTTTAGCGACTTCCTAATGTGGCAAGTACGTAGCAAACAAATCGAGTTTTCTATTTTTTACATTGCGTTCAATTTCAATTAAAAAATTGTAAAATATATGTTTATAGTGGTATGATTTATGCTCAACTTAATGAATTGTCATTCCAGACTAGCCACACTTGTGTCTATTTCACAAAGGTTCTTTGGCCTGAGTTCAGTGCCTGGGACTTTATCTCAGCCGTATTTTATTATCAAAGGTGTTACAGTGATATCGCGAGAATAAAGAAAGATTGCCAAGACAAAGTTTCTGTGTTAGATGATAGAAGTAACTGTTTTGTTGATAAATTGCACAAACAAAGGGAAAACATACTAGAAAATTCGTCAGCCACAACGATAATAAAGTGATAATGTAAAGCTGACAAACTATATTTTTTAAATAAAATATTGTAATAATCTGCAAATTACACGGAAATATTAAATGTTTGTAAGGTGAATGTGGTTGAACTTTAATTTTTAATCAATAGATCCTATTGAAGACAATTTTTAAGGCTTTTGTAAAGTGTCTGCTCAAACTAATTACTCAAATCGATATATTTTTGCAGAATACATAATCTCTATAAATTCATATTTTATGTCATGAATTTATTGGCTCCATTTTGTATAAATATCCTGTACAAATTACATTGACTTTTTTCTATTTAATAATTTTATGAGTTTAAAAAAATGAAAATTTATATATATTGCACGCAATTAATTTTTCATAGTAATTATTGTACATACATATATACAAGTGAAACTTCACATTTATAATATTTGAATACAATAAAACCAAATTCTTTTTGACTCCTGTATCTTTATTTATCAATCCTAAACAAATAACTCATAAAAATTTGCACAAATAATATTTTTCCAACTATAACTGTAATCTGTTCGTTCTTTTTCTTTTTTCAACAAAATATTAAATTTAAAGTTTCTCAACTTTTTTTTATAAATTAAATAAATATTCTTTAAACACAGTGAATAATTTAATATTTTTGGGCAATTCACAGATGCAGTGATTAAACTCATACACATTTCATAGACTAATTAATCATTGTAAAATTAAGTTAAGATAATGGAAGCACGAAATTAAAAAAAATTGAGTATCAAAACAATAAAACTATCAACGCATGATACAAGTTTGACGTGTGAAACTGAACTGCATTGTATATATTTATAGTTGGTTTTGACGTTTTCTAAAGCTACTGGCTTTACATTGTAACATTAGTTTTTTAAAAGGTAAAATAAATATAGATAAACATTGTAATTGTCATCAATTATAATATTCTACATAATAAATAAACAAATAAATAATATTACTTTTGATGCATTGAACTGTCATAAAATTTGAAGTGAAAAATATGGAGATTTCAAAGTCAGTAATCAGTAGAAGAACTTTTTTAAAGTACTAAATAACAAATTTAATATGTATAATCGAAAACTGTGATATTCGTTGGTAAATAAAATTATCCATAATGACTTAATACGTAACGTTCAAAAAGAATAATTGAGAATCTAAAATTGTACAACTGGTCGTACATTTATTTGCAGGTGATTAGACGTTGTAGGCACTTTTGCATGTATCTTTGTCTATTGTCTTTTTACTGCTATTTTTTCCAATAATTATTTTTTATCAATGTACAATTTGATCATACACTGATTTCCCTGTCAAAATATGTTATTTTGTATGATTTGTAGAAAAATTTTACTTTGGTTGTGTTATTGTGTTTGAAAATCAATGCAACTCACCTCTTGTGATAATTATATCATAGACTCCAACACGGCCCTTTTTAAAGTTTAACCGTTGCAGAAAGATTGTTTTAATCATTTTTTTTTTTTTTTTTTTTTTAAAAGGTGATTAGTTAATATTAAATTTAAAACAGTTGTCTTAATAAAATAATCGGCTCCTCCAAGCCGGATCGAACATATAAACTTTTAGAAAAGTGATAAGTCATGAATTATTTGTTCTTACCACATACGATTCTGAATGCTCTCAAAAAGAGAATAACTCGTGCAATTCGGCAATAAAAATGCATCATAGTAAGAACAACTCTTGCCACGCGTTAGTCCATCACAGATTGCGACTCTTGGTCATCCTTTTGGTAGTAAGAAATCATTTTTTCTCAAGTAATCTCGACGATCACCTAGATACACCAACATCGCCATCTGAATCCCAGTTATCGCCGGAAAACCGTTTCTCCGGCTCGTATCACTTGGAGTTGTAACCCGTGTACAGTTTCCTGGGCGTGGGTTGTCTCTGTCTCGCTAGAAAGGACTGGCCCTGTCCGGAATTCAGTGCCGCCATTCTCTGATCAACAGCTTCGCGATGCCTTGCCAATCCATAATGGTAAAAAGCGGAGATCATAAGCTTCTCCTCCATCTCGTGAAAAAGCTTCTGCTCTTTATTCGAACGCTCCATGTCATCTGACGAATTTTTTCTCAATTTCTCAGACTGCGATCGTACTGGCATCGCCAGCTCAGAAGGCGATTGAGCGCTACTGCTACCCTGTTGTTGCTGGAGCTGCTGCTTGGGATCCAAAATCCGAATGACGCTCTTGGCTTTCTCGACGTATTTCTTGTAGCGTTCCTCGAGAGCCGCGAGCTCGCACTCCTTGCGGGAAAGGCTCTCTTGAAGATTGATAACTTTCTGTTTCTGGACTTGTAAGCTGCTCTCGCGCTCTTCGCTTGTCATGCTCAGACGCTCGCACTCGAGCTGCACACGACGCAGCTCGTCCTGCAGTATTGAGAGCTTTTGTTGTTCATTCTTTGAATCAGTAGATTGGCTTCCCTGCAGCTCTTCTAGTTTACTCTCTGTTGACGATAAAAAACAAGATAGAAAAATTACACCTATTGAAAATTTTTAAACATGAAAAAACTTTGCCCCAACGGAATGCCTTACCCAATTCAAGTATCCTCGAATCTCTGCTGTTCTGTCTCTTCAGATACGCCAATTTTTCCTCGGATTCTTCCAATAGGGCCTTCAAGGGCAATTTGTCTTCGCTATCTTTCTGCTGATTCAGCTTGAGCATCTTGTTCTCGTGTTGCAGAAACACGAGCTTCTCCTTGATAGCTGGCGGAATGATCTCCGTATTGACGACCGCTTCGTCTGTGCTCAGATTCGTCACGTTATCAACGACGTTCAGCTGGGCGCATTTGAGCTCCTCGTTCGTTTCTTTGAGCGTATCGCGCTCAATGACCAAACGATCTCTCTCTCGTATGACTGCACCCAATTGCGCCTCGAGTTTTTTAGCGTCGAACTCGAGTTTTTCGGATTTATTGGTCTGCTCGTCGAGTTTGTGATGGACCTCCGTAAGCTGCTTTTTACAGAGCTCAAAATGATTTTTGAGCAAGCTCGCGCGCTTGACTTCCTCCTCGAAATCAATCTTGTGCTGTAATAGTTCGGTATTTTTGTCCTCGAGAATTTTTAATTGTCGCCTGAGATCACTGAAGTCTTCCATTTTCTTTTTGTAGGATTCGATTGTCAGCTCGTACTTCGCGACCTTATCAGCGGTTTCACGCAGGGCATCAACCTCGTCTTTCAGATGATTGGCCGCATCCGCTGCTTTTTGCAGGTCCACCTGTTTCATCTGCAGCTCTAATATCTCCTTCTCTAGTAACTCTACTTTCAGTCTATAATCGTCTCGCGACGTTTCTAGTTTAAACATTTCATCCTTCATAGCTTCGACTTGTTTTCTGAGCCCGGAATACTTTAGGCTGGTAGATCCAAGATCCTCAGGGCTCTCAAACTCGTCCAGTCGCCCCTGAAGCTTTTTATTTTCGACTTGTAGAGTGTTCTTTTCTTCCATCATGAGACACAGCTGTTGGTCCAGTTCGTGACATCTTTGAGCCATTTGATCCCTGGCATCGACAGCTGCCTGAAGCTCCGTCAGTAGTCTCTGCTGATTTCCATCTGCCACATCGAATGACTCGAAATTCAAACTTGCTCCCAAGCTGAGTCTGGGCCCGTGTACGCTGTTTTCTAATTCTTGGATACTTTGCATGATAACCTGTGTGAGAAAAAAAAATTTCATTTATTCAATACCAATGAGGTACAAGCGGTGGAAAAAACAACAAACAACGACTTGCCTGTTGCACAGCCTCCTCCAAGCCCATGATGCGAGTGATGTAGTACTGCTTCTCGTTGCAGTTGACAGCGCAGCCCAGGACCAGCTGCAAAAGCCTCTTCAACTCATGACTGTCGCAGTGCTCGCCAATCTTCTGTGCGTCAGGCTTAACATATCCAGCCAACTGCTGATTCAAACACTCCACGTAGTACTCGGTCACGGCCTCGATGATCTTTTTTAGATTACTCACTTTCAATCTCCAATTGGAGCCGACTTCGGACTTTATTTTGACATTCCAGGCCTGGTGGAACCACTCGGGGGCTATCTGGGAGAGCGCCTCGGCTAAGGCAACACCATTGCTTATGTCTTCGGCCGAGGAGTGTGGGGCTCGCAGCTCAAAAGTATCCAGCCACTTGATGAGGCTGTTTAATTGCTGGTCACTCATTTTTGTACCTCTACTGGATTAACTGATGCGCACGAATTTTTATCACTCTAAGTACTACAGGCCTTTTGTGTACTGTGTTTTTTTTGGCACACGCTGGCACAATACACGACACGTAAAAGAAAACTTAGCCTTGGGGAACCATACTTACTGCAAGGATGTTCCTAAGTATTCATAGATTAGATTTCATCTATTTTTACAAGGCAGAACAGATGCATTTGATCAGTAATTAAATTTAAACAATGATGATTGATCGATACTGCATGGAGTAACATGCAGACCTTGTCATTGTTTATTGATTGTTACCACCACACTTTAATCAACTAAATCACTTTTCATTTACTTGTATGACTCGAGTCACTCGACAGACGACAAACGGACAGACGTCGTTCATCATCATCAAAAATCACAAATTTACCATCCTTCTTTTTTATTAAAAAAAAAAGAGTGAGAGAGAAAATTGCAGCTAGCTTTGTTAGCATTTGCCGGTAAGGTAGGGAGTACAGATGAATAAAGAAAAAATAAAAAACGTAACCACATAACCACAATTAGTGAATAAGTGAATTAGTTGACATTCGCATGCATGCATGCAACAAACAACTTTTGACAGGTCTTTCATTTTTGTGTATAAGTAAGTAGTAACTAATTTGACATCGTTGTGAAATTGGTTATTCTCTCGCACCAGTGTTTATGAAAAGAGTTGATTTTACAACTGTCATTTTTTGGGACTTTAATTTTAATTACGAACACTTATTTGTGAGTACAATTAAGGCTAAAACGAAATGGTTTTTTTGTAAGGTAAGTATATTTTTACTGCACAATGCACTTACCATTCTTATTACTTACTTGTTCATAAATTTAGAAACATAAACGTTTGAATTCCCAAGGTTTGCACGAGAGTTCATCAATACTCGTATGTTTACTTATTTTTATAGAGATGGCTACATCTGCAAGCTCAACTGATGAGAATCCACAAAGAAATTTTTTGGAAACCAACAGCTCTGAAACAGAAAAGAGTATACTAAGTGACATTAACAATTTGAACAAGAGTGACTGTAACAATGAGCGCTCTGCTTTCTACAAGAAGCGAATCAAAAAAGATAATTACAAGCTTGAAATTGAATTTAACGAGACTCCGCAGGAAATACGCAGACAAAGGATACTGCACTATCAGAAGCAGTGAGTTTGTGATGATATCGTGAACAGAAGTTTTTTTTCATGCTATTGCTTGTTACAGCTTATCATCCAATAAATGATCAAAATAATTTTAATGAAAAAAAAAAATTTTCATAACAGAAACAGAGAGACATTGGTCAATAACAAGAGAGGACTCCTGGAGGATGCCTTCAATTCAGAAAATGAAGAGGAAATGGAAGAGGTAGCAGATGAAGAAGAGCAAGATGAGATGGAAGTTTGTCCAATAAAAAGGAAATTTAAGCCAAGAAAGGAGTATGCACGTATGTTTATGTTATCCGAATGGATGTTAGAAGTTCCTCAAGACTTTGCTGACAACTGGATAATGGTTCCGTGTCCAGTAGGAAAGAGAATACTTGTAGTGGCGTGCAAGGTGAATTTGTTTCTTATTAGTACTTGAAATTATTCAAGTTCAATAATATTTGTTCATTTAAAAATTTTTTTACTTCTTTTAGGGTTTAACTAAGATATACAGTAGAAGAGGGATACAGCTTACATCATTCAAGTCTTTGCTCCCTGGTGGAAGCTCGTCAACTTTTAGGAATAACTGTACAATATTAGACTGCATTTGGGTGAAAGATAAGCAAATAATTTATGCTCTAGACGTAATTTTATGGTCTAATCAGGAAATGCTTGATTGTGAGGTAATTATTTCCACTAATTTTTGTAATTTTTTTTTTTAATAATAATATTTTTCAGGCTGAGTTCAGGTTTTATTGGTTAAGGTCTCAATTGAATGACCTTAATACTATAAAAGAACAAAAAGAGGATATAAATGATTATCCTATCATAGCACCGCCCACTTTTAACTGCAATCAAGACTTTTGTGAATGTTTAGAATCTGTTATCGCATCATTGACAATAGATGGTTTACTTTTTTATCACAAAGAAGCGCATTACACAAGTGGACGAACGCCTCTTGTTACGTGGCTGAAACCTTACATGCTTCCTGAAGCACTTGGTACAAGCGTCCCTGAACCATACATTGAAAAGCCAAATAGCTATATTAATTTTGAGCAGCATGTGTTGAGTGTTATGCAAAACGAGAAAAAAAAGATGGAACATAGAAACATAGACAAAAGGTATGTTTGGCACACAAAATAAAATTTAATCTATCTTATTGGTTATAAAATAATATGTACAATTTGTTCATAGGCGAAGCCAAATAGAAGAGGTGGAGATGGAATGACTGGCTTCTATCTTTTTATTGCCTTGACAACAATGTCTTGTAAATAGCACAAGAAATAAAAGTTTTTATTTCATTGACTCCCTTTAGAAATGAGAATGTGACGTACGCTAAACGTTCATTAAATATTATTTTTGTATTTAGCTGTGTACAACTGAAACACTAAATAGATATTATAAAAATAAATACTGTTTTTGTTTTTTTCGTTTTTAGCTACGAAGATGACGTATCATTTGAAATATTGAGCTGAATTATATTAATGTGCAGAGTGTCAAGTGCTTTTTCATTTAAATATGCCAAAACAGTGTTCATAGTTTCCACATCCATTACCTTCATCTGGAAAAGCACACATTAAGTGCAGTGAATACAAACAAATTAATAGAGAAAATTAAATTCAGAATTAGTACCTTGCTCTCCGTCATAGTAATCATAGGCATATCAAGTCTATTTAGAGTGCACATCCCTAGTTGCAAACTGCCGATTTCCATTATCTGACTATGTACTACCTTATGAAATTTGCCAACCTCCTCTGCTTCTATTTTATCCTTTTTCCCTAAATAACTAAACACCAATCTTACTGCATTAACATATGCATGATTTTTTCAATGAATCAGAACGCTTTTTACAATCAAAAGGAATTTCTTACCTCTTCCACATATTGGCAAGGTCTTTGATGAGGAATTTAATGGTTATTGCATTAGACTTGGGCAGTCCAGGTATGAGAAACTTGAGTTTTGCCTCATCGTTCTTTTTAGGCCTATTGTGTCCACCGCAAGGGCTTAAAAAAATTGGTAATAACCATTCGAGATCTTCAGCACTGGCAGGTAGCAACATGAACATACAGTCAAACATACGACCAAGGGTCGTATGCACTGCTCGCATGGTATTTGGTGTGCCACGACATAACATTAGAGGTAGTCTAGTACAATTCATCTGAATTAGAGCCTCTGAGGCCTCTGTTCGCCAAGACATCCAGTATCCTTTGTAAACAATCGTCTTCTTCTGGTCCTTCGTGCCCTGGTTAAATATTGTTGCCGATACCTCGATCTACAAAAAATATACTTCAAGCTACATATATCCGAGTTTTTAGCTTGTAAAAAACAAGTTTTACCTTAACAACTGGGTGATCAGTTTTTTTCGGTCTTCTGATATCCGAAACGCTGATTTTGGCATCATAAGAAACATTCTCCTGCGATAAAATAGATGCCACTTCTTCTCTTAGTTTTTTGGCGTATTGTTTTAACAAAACTTTATTGTCAGAATGGAAATCAAATAAAACTGATACTCCCAGGATATTCCAAGTTTGTTTCAGCAGCTCTGTTTACGAAATGATTGGAACAAGATTGAGTAAAAAAATGGTATGGAAAAAAAAAAAAAAAAAAAAATTGTGATTCGATTATTTTCACTGTAAAAGTTTATTTTCTGTGTTATAAATTTTCAATTTGGACTTTTCTAACGATATTACCTTGAATTTCATACAAAAACAATCAAATACGTTATTCAAGTCATGACTTGTAAATAGGTATCTAGTTTAGGGAATATTGAATTGACTTTCTGTAATACGCTTTACAATGTTGAAAACCATTATTGTACTGATTATTGCACAAACACAGTAAAAATTTTTTTTTGTAATTTTACTAGCGATTTGTAAAATTACACTATATGGAATCACGTAAAATTACTGTAATCTTAGTAACATTACAAAAATTTTCGTGAATGTGCTAAAATTTTTGTGATTTTACTAGATTTATTCTTGGACATACTATAGCGCTAGTGTGAGATGGTTTGAAATTACTTTTGGAATACTTGCATTAATTTTTTTTTAACTCTAAAAATCATACAAACTCCGCGAAATTTGTGAAACTCCAGAGATTGTCATAACAACAACACTTGACGTCCCCCGTGTCAGCAGCAGCGTTCTCAAAAGGGACACCCACCGTGGGTGTCCCTTTTGAGAACGCTGCCTGGTCAGCACGTCAGCAGACGACAACAGAGAGAGAGAGAGAGAGAGAGAGAGAGAGAGAGAAAGAGAGAGATAGAAAACAGCGAGTGAAATTTAAAAACCACGCAAATTAACAGTCTCTTTTTTTATAGAAATGAAGAAATTACCAAGCTTTTTCTGCAAAACTAAACAAGAGAGCAGTAAAAGAAGAGAAACCTACAACCGTACGATTTAATCTTAAATAAGTACTGCACTTTTACGAGAAAAAACAAAATTCAACTCACCCTCGAGATCAAGCAGTGGATCATCGTCGTTAAAATCATCATTCTCGGCATCACCAGGGCCCAACTGAGTCCTGGACACCAAACTAAAATATCGCCTAGACTCCCGGTAGGCAGCGGTACGCGAGAACATACAAGTCCCACTTTCGTTCGGTAGGTTGTTGCTCTCGTCCATATCGCTTCTCTTCAGTTGCAGGCCTCATCACACTCTTTACTTTTACTCCATACATACGTTTTGAGACGCTATACAAAAAAATGTAATCATTGAATAAAAACACCGGAGTTTTAAAGTTCGGACACTCCAAACACTTCAGACTCACCGTGAAAAGGAGCAACAATCTCCGGGAGCAACTGCTTTACTGCTCTCCTTTTGACTTTTCTTGATTTATGTCGTTGTCCACAACTTGTCTTATTTATTGTCTAACGAAAATGGGAGGGAAATCAACCTTGTATGAGTTATATGTATAAGGTGTGTTTGCAAGTCGAAACTGATGTCGAGAGACTTGAGACTTGACTGACTTGAGACTCCTTGAGAGAGTCACATGATAATTATAGGTATCTATAATATCACTGGATCGGAGCTTCAGCTTTAGAGGTCACAAAACGATTAATTGAAGTACAGATCGAGATAAGTAGAGGTCAGAGGAGGCTACAGTGTCTTTAAAACACGTTCTTGTCCAAATTCGTGAAAATTTAATACTAGAGACAATATGGTCATTGTGAAGCGTGTGGCATTACCACAGTACAAAATTTTCTATAATAAGTATCTCTATGTTGAAGCAGCCAGTCGATTTGATGAAAATTTAATTTCCGATGTTTTCAAACTGCTGTTGGAGTTGGAGATCCGTAATGGGTGGCTAGCTACCTAAGTGGATCTCCGATTGGCTGATATTAGGCTGCTTCATATACCTAGTTAATAGTTTTCACCATATGGTCATGTCACTGGTCACTTTACGTTACGATTACGACCATTTATTACGACTCCTCCCGGCCCTCCGAATCTCCGATTCCTCGTCGTCCAATCCTCCCTTCCCCCCCCCCCGCCCCTTTCTTGCCCTGTCCCCCCCCCCCCCCCCCCGAGGCCCCGATGACTTTTAATAGAACAACTGGCAAGTTGGCTGTTGGGCTTGGGTTGGAGGTTGGAAGTTGGAGTATATAGTTGGCACCTTCAAGATAATAAAGATTAGAAGTGCAGGATAAGAATTTGTAGATTGATTGCTCCCCTATCATTGTCAATTTAACAAACAACCAAGATGTTATTCCGAAATTGATCGTGACCATATAATCGTGACCGACAGAAGGGAGACAAGCTGGAGGTATAATTTCTGTATTTATTTGGCGCATCGAGAAAAGAGAGAGAGAGAGCACGAATAAAAGTTGTACTTACGTGTTCCTTTTCGTGTCTCGTGTGTGTAATCTGGATGTGGTTGATTTAATTGTTGATTATCTGACTGGTGATGGGTGGTGATTGAACAGAAGGTACGTAAGTGGGTAGTTGAGTACCTATATACTAATAGATTTCGTTAGTGACAGTGCAAAGCTTCGCAACTTTCGCAGCACTTTTTTTTCTCTCTCTCTCTCATTCTCTCTCTCTCTCTCTCTCTCTCTCTCTCGCTTGATAGGTTAATATTTTAATAGTATTATACGATTTGCGACAAATTTGTTTCATACCAATGTACTCTTTTCATGGCCCTTAGGCTTAATAAATAAACATATCACATCACTTACAAGAACTCAATGTATTCGGAGATCATACTTCACAGTTTGCACGCCATGCAGTGAAGCGAGTGTTGAATTACACACATTTGGACCTTCTTTGCTGCTATATCTGCCAATCGCACGACTAACTTCTTTTCTCAGTTTTTATTATCTTTTTTTTGTTTATAAAAATACATGCAGCTTACAATGTAACTGTTCGTAGATTTGCTAGATTATCTGTTATCAGGGCATACTTTAAAAAGAGAAGCTTGAGCTCAGCTATGAATGATATCGTTTGTTTTGATCGCCTGAATCTGTGTACTCACTTTTGCAGCAGTAGCTACTTATAGCATGCACAGAAACTAAGCAGCTCACACTCTTGTGCATCACATACTTAAATAGAATACACAATTTCTCTTGTGCACGTGATACTGGCTAGTACAATAGCGTATAATCTCAACTCATTTTGCACTAATTCCAGAAGCCAATCGTTAACATCTGAGTGACAAGTCAAACAACGAGACATACTCAACAGTCAACATGACGGAGGACATGTTGAGCGCTGACATATGTAGGGTCTGTCGATCGGAGGGCCTTGCTGATCGGCCCCTTTTCCATCCCTGCATCTGCACTGGGAGTATAAAATGGATACACCAGGAGTGCTTGGTCCAGTGGATGCGGTACTCTAGGAAAGAGTACTGCGAGCTCTGTGGCTATCGCTTTTCCTTCACTCCGATCTATAGTCCGGACATGCCTAGAAGGCTGCCACTCAGGGATGTTATCGGTGGTCTGTGTTCAAGTGTTGTTACCGCTGTCAAGTACTGGCTGCACTACACACTGGTGGCGATTGCTTGGCTAGGCATCGTGCCACTCACTGCGTGCAGGACTTACAGAGCCGTGTTTAGTGGATCACTTGATCTTGTACGGGTATGTTTATGATTATTGTTTCATTGTATCACGAAGTTTTTTTTTAAATAGGTCATCTTTTTCTGTCTGCACATAATAATCGAAATGTTCCTTTTTGATTCAATAAATTTATAAATTTCAGTTGATGTCGTTGCCCATGGACATGTTTTCCACTGAAAATATATCCTCCGATGTCCTGCATGGCTGTTTTGTGATATCTTGTACGCTGTTTACATTTCTTGGATTAGTCTGGCTGAGAGAACAGATATTGCACGCTGGTGGTCCTGACTGGTTGGAAAGAGACAATGTTCAGCTTCCACCAATAGACAACCCGGTACAGGGTGATCAGCCTCAAGATCAACAAAATATACCTCAGCCTGAAGGTCAAAACAATAACAACATACCACCGTTTGTCGAGGAACCAAGACCGGAAGAAGTGAATCATGGTAATTGAAATTGTTTTTCCAATATTTAAAACAATGCATCCGTGAAAATAATTTTATTGAATAAATTTCTTTTACAGCAGCAAATAATCCAGTGGATATACTATTTCGAGCTATGGCAGAGCGTCCGGGTGCTCCTGCGGCCGCTGCTCCAGCAGCTGGTGCTGATAATGACGGTGATCTAGGTGGCGTTCAGGCCGAAGGAGATCAACAACAACAGCAACCAAATGCTGCCCTGGGACAAGAGTGGCGCGAACAGGGCCAAGCGGAAGCAGAGGAAGCTAACTGGAACCCCATGGAATGGGACAGACCTGCAGAGGAGCTCACTTGGGAACGATTGCTCGGTCTGGATGGGTCGCTTCTGTTCCTGGAGCACGTGTTTTGGGTCATGTCGCTCAACTTTCTGTTCATCATGGTGTTTGCATTCATACCTTATCAAGTGGGTTACTACGCGATATATGTGCTTGGAGCCCAGGAGATGGTTTCTGCTTCGCACTTTGAGGGACTGCTCACTACGCTGTGTGGCTATTGTGTGCTCGGGGTTTTTCTCGTTGTCCTTCATGCACTTGCGGCTCTTTTCGGATTTCAGCGCTCGCAGCGCTTCCTTGGTTTGGGCTACGTCATTGTAAAGGTAAAATATGGTCTTATTTAGGTCTGTTGCCGTTACGTGCTGCATAAAATTTGCTTGGAAATAACAAATTGTCAAATGATTTTCAGGTCTCGCTCTTGAGCGTTGTCGAAATCGGTGTTCTACCGCTGGTCTGCGGCTGGTGGCTGGACATCTGTTCGTTAGCAATGTTTGACGCTACCTTACGTGATCGCGAATCCTCGTTCCGTCTAGCACCAGGAACCTCGATGTTCATCCACTGGCTCGTGGGAATGATTTACGTCTACTACTTTGCCTCGTTTATACTTTTGTTGCGCGAAGTACTACGCCCTGGCGTGCTCTGGTTCCTCCGCAACCTCAACGATCCAGACTTCTCGCCTCTTCAAGAAATGATACACCTACCTATATTTTCCCACGCCAGAAGGCTCGTTGCTTCGGCCGTTATATTTGGCACTGCGATTCTTTTAATGTTGTGGCTGCCTGTCAAGATTCTCAGATGTATATGGCCGGGTTTTTTGCCCTACACCGTTACAGTACAGACAGAAACTCAAGTAAGTCATTTTGTGCGTGATTATACTTTATTTTTGTGCAACGGCATTTTTTTGAAGCATTTATTTCACTTCAGATAAGTGAATTATCGCTGGAACTGTTGCTGCTTCAAGTGATTCTTCCAGCGCTGCTCGAACAGTCGCACACGCGCACCTGGCTTAAGGCTCTGATTCGTGGCTGGTGCCGTCTTGTCGCCTGGTTGCTCGACCTTCAATCTTACCTTTTACGCGAACAGACAGATGAGCCAAACGCAGCTGTTGTTGAAGAACCACAGCACCCCGATCTCGGAGCTGCGCATCAAGCTCTGCTTCACCGGGAAAGTCCTATCGGCTTTCAACCCTATGTGCGACCCAAATGGTTCGCTGCTCGATTAGTCGGCCTACTGCTGTGTGTTTGCGCGTCTCTTGTGATAGCTAGCCTCGTCGCTATGACCCTGCCCGTCTGGATTGGTCGTCGAGTGATGGCTCTGTGGATGGTTGGAGCACCTGCGCCTTCGCCACCTGTCCTGCCACCAACTCCACCGGTTGCAAATGGTAAATGCGGATTTCTGTGAAGAGTTGTTGAACCGCTTGAATCTAGAATCAATAAATAAATATGTCCTTCAACTTTCACCTGAACAGCGGACGGTGTAGAGGCATCGGCGCTATCAGGTCGCGTGCACGAAGTTTACACGATAGCTTGCGGCACGTACGTGTGCTGGGCTGCAGCGCGAGGCATGGCCCTTGCCGTGTCTTGGTTACCTCGTGGTCGACGTGCTATACTCGACCGCATCAAGCACTGGGCCCTGATTGGTGCCAAAGCCTTCGTCTCCTGCATTCTTCTGGTCGGCGTCATTCCCTTACTTTTCGGCTTGCTACTCGAACTCGTTGTGGTCATACCTTTACGCGTTCCCCTCGAGCAGAATCCCATTCTGTTTGTATGGCAAGATTGGGCATTAGGTAAATGTCTTTCAATATTCAATCTCTACTTCGACAGTTTGACATTGTAATGCAATCATAATATGATGGAAATTTTTTATTTCAGGTGTGCTGTATACAAAAATTGCCACGGCAGTGACAATGATGGGCCCCGAGTGGCGCCTAAAACTCGCGATCGAGCGCGCGTACAACGATGGCATCCGCGAAATGGATCTGCGCTTCATCGTCACGGAGCTTGCAGCACCGGTAATCTGCTGCTTCGGTCTAGCCTTGGCCATACCGTACGCTGTGACCTACAGTATCGTGCCTCTGTTTGTGACCAACATACAGACGCAGATTCTCATAGCTCGGCGTCTCTACCCCTTCCTGCTGCTCGTTATCCTCGTCGTCGTACTCATCAGCATACAGATACGTCAGTTCAAGAAGCTTTACGAGCATATCAAGAACGACAAATACCTGGTTGGCCAGAGACTCGTCAACTACGAGCACAGGAACAAACAGCAGCAACAGTCACAGCAGCAGACCGCCACGAGCTAACCCATTCGTCGTTGAGGACACACGTAATACACAATTTTTAAATGTTTCTTGGATTGAAGTTTTTTTTTCACATTGATAAAGAATACACCTTGGCTATCTTTTTCATCCTTGTTTCTCGCGTTTGTCAATTGCGCTTTTTTTTTCGTGGCTTCAAATTCATAGGTTTCTTATCCAAGCATCTTCCCGCGATTTCGAAAAATAAAGGTTTGTGACTTTCTTGATTTCAATTTGACGGGTTTACTGTTATTCAAAAAATTTCCGGCTCAAGCTAAAATATACCATGAGATGGATTTAATAATATCATAGCTTTGGCGCAAGATTTTTTTTTAATCGTACAAGACATTTGATTGATTCATAACAGCGTAAAAATGGCCGAGGAAAATTTTTATTTTTAGAATAAATCATTTTGAAATAAATTTTTTGATGAATATCTTTAAGGTCGTATATACTGGTAAGCAAACAAGTTCAACAAATTTCAATCTAAGAAATTGAGAGTAATTTTATTCTTTGATTTTTCTTTCTTTTTCACTCTCTAGCTATATCTTTCATTTCTATATCAAATAATTTCGTATATAACATATATGGTAATCGTACAAAAAAGGTGTTTAGTTGAACAGAAGGCTGTTTTCAAACATTCTCAAATCAGTCGGCAAGCTATAGCTTATTTGTTGATTATGAATTGGAAAGAATAAATGTTTTGAGAAAGTTTTAAACAGTACGAATTTATTTTTACTATAATAATTTTTTTAATCGAGGCATCATTCTCCTTGTTAGTAAAAAATTTCAATATGTTTTAAGGAACAAAATTAATATTTCTAAATGTAGTAAATATGTATCGCTAACTCAATCAAATTTTAAAAAATTCCCAACGTACATTAATACACCTTATAATTAATTAAATTATTTAAATGACGGGCGGAAAAATGTGATTTTGTATTTATTAAATGATACTTTGATGACAAAAATACATTTTTATTGAACATATCATTGCTTATGGTTGCAATACATAATTGATAAAATGTAATATGCTTTGATTTTTTCAACTTTTCGTGCAATGTAACACAATTAATACGAAAAACACTCTTGATTTCTTCTTTCTAATTTAATTTCTTAGTTATTTTAGTAATTTATACTTCTGCTTTGTTAAATAATTTTGAAAATCATGGTTATATTACTTTAAATATAAGATGTTTTAAATTTAGGAGTTAATTATTGATGAAATTCGAATTACGTTAAGTATGAAATAATGAACCTTATGTGTTATGCCCTCAGATGATTTTTTTTCTTCCTTGGGAGCTTAATTGTTAAAAATATCCATTTTACTACTTTTAAGATGTGTATTAAAATGGATTTTCGTGCTAATTTTTGAGTCATTAGTATTTAAGTCCGATTCTCGTATTCTGATAATATATGACTCTAAAATGCAAACGAAAATTATAATAATCATACAATGTTTTACAAAGGTCAATGCACATTACGACTATCCCACCTCCCTCTCTCCCTCTGTAATTATACAATCACCTGCACAATATCTTTATAGTTTGTAGATAAAAGTCTCGTTGGCAAGTAGATCATATATGTTTGAAAAAACTGTAGGGTATTCTAAGTTACATTAGACGTCAATTAAAACAACGTTCATTTGAAAAGTCCAGATTTCCATCGTTAGATCCATATCCTATCAAATAGAAAATTACAAAAAATTTTAAACTTACATCGATAAGAAAGTAAAGGTCTGTATATTGTAAAAAGAATTTAGATGTGAATATGTATTTTTATATACTGATATAAAAGCGACTCATCCGTATGTATATGTAGCGATAAATCATCATGGTATCAAAAATCAAATAGTTAATTATTTAACTTTCTCCTGCCTCTCGACATTTTGTGTATGTATGAGTGCAAGAATGTTGAACTGTATAAAAATAAAGAATAATATAAACACAGAATCACTTTAATAAATTTCATTTCAAACAAATTTCTCTTGACGTACCGCATGATCTATATCTGTAGTGTCCGCTTATATTTCAACAAGCGATTAGTTGCAGCGATCAGTTGCTACCTCTTTGTCTTCTTTTGGTGAAACAACAATTAATGATGTTTGCAATGAGACAGCTTGTTACTATCGCATAATAAAAGCAACACAGTGGCTTACCATACTTTTTGATTTTTATAATTTTTTCTTCACATTTTCATGTGCGCTATGATACATTTTCATTTCAAGTTTATTTACAAATAATTTTTTTGATATTTTTTTTCGCATATTTTGTTCAACTTAACGTCAGTAAGGATGCAGCGTCAATCTTGACACACTTTGAATAATATTGTAACTACGAGAATACAACAAATCAATTTTCCTAGGATTCGTTAAATAAAAACACCTCTCTGAATGATGGAAAGTAATTTACTTATTTATTTGTTTATTTATTCATCACATGATACAATGGTTTGACCCCGATACAAATACAGATTCAATTACAAAGTACAAAAACAACGCATAAAATAAGATAAATTAAAATTAAAATTAAATGAAAATATAAACATATAAATAAGTTTGCAAGATAGTTATCAATGTTATCATACAATTTACCATCGCATGTTGTAACAAAAAATGTTGCACATATAGTTTCATAAGTAGTACACAATATGATGATAATAACGTAAACACAATATTAAACTCGAATTTTGTAAATAATTAATTATATTTGTAAATCTAAAGACTAGTAATTGAAAATTTTGTTTTCAATTAAAGCATCAGTAATCATTGCACGTATCAATTATACAGTGCCCCGATCGATTCGCGCGCTATTCTGTAGCCTCTTCCGCAAATTCGATCCCTTGATCCTCCTCTGGAGTAGCCTCGTGAATGACCCTTCGATCTTTCTCTGGAATGGCCTCGTGAGTGACCCCTTGAGCGACAACGACGGTTTACTCTCCAGACTCTCCTGTTGCGATCGCCGCTCATGACCTGATTGTTGTTTTTTCCACACCTCGAATCCAATACATCGTTATTATCCTTGAATCTGTCCTCTTTACCATTGGACTTGTTAATGAACTTTTTCCGCTGGATAACTCCCAGAATATTGGCCGCGAGCGAATCCGATGATTCGATTCCATTTTCCGCGAGAGTTTTTCTGAGAGCATCGAAGGTTTCGATCTCCTCGGCTAAAAGTGTCAAAGTTGCAGCCAATTCTCTGTTGTTTAGTCCCGAAAGATATGAGAGTTGCTCGAGTTGAGCCATTTTTCAAAAGCTGCGCTTTTTTTAAATTAAGTACTTCAGTCGGGAAACTCTTGTCAAGTCCTCGGACGTTGAATGTTGCCACGATAACCTGTTGGTTTCAAGTTTTTCCATCAAATCCCGCTAGAATGCTGCTTTTATAGGGATAGTCTCAGGAGTTTCTGATGAAAGAGGGGGAAGGAATTGTTTATGTAAGAAGTTGCACAATTCGTTGCAAGTATTGCAATGTTGCATTTTGTTGCACAACGCTGTATACTTAGATAAGTTTTTCGACATATTGTGCAATTATTCAGGTTTACGTATCATTATTTAGAAAAGATGCCATTTTTGTGGCCAAGTAGTAATTTTCTTAAAATCGGAAGAAATTGTTGCTCTTTAGATGTTGGAGTGAATTTCATAATAATTTGAAAATAAATCTTTATGTGTAAAAAAAATTTATTACATATTTTTTTACAAAGTTTAACAGTAAAAAAGTCAATAATATATGGAATAATGTATACACATCAATCGAATACAAAAACAACATCGTACAAAATTTATTCGGAAATAAACTATAAGTGTCATAATTATGATATTGGAGATTCATCACGATGAAATAATGGATTTTTTCCTTTATAGACTACACTTATTATAACAAATTAGAATTCGTCCAGAAAAAACAACAAACCAAATAGGCAGTATTATCATTATTAAATATCTAAATGTCTAAAACTCGATCTAGTTTACTAAAATACTCTATTTATAAATTCTATGTATGGTAAAAATCTTAAAATTATACGTCATTATCTGAACATTTGGACGGAAATTTACTTTTTAAGAGATTCTTACTTACATTAGTCCCTGCACGGATGATGCGGGGTCGATGATTGCATTGTGATGCTCTGATAATTTTTGTGCGAAATCAAAGCGTTTGTTGCTGTATAATAATTTCATTATTACAAACATGTTTTAAAAACTATATATATGAGATTTGCTCTGGAAAATATTATTTCCACATGGCTATTGACAAAGATAAACCAGTATCAACAATTTGACAACATGATCGTAATTTTACGTTTGATATAATGCACATAACTGTCCTGCATATCCACATCATCTTACATAACTAATTTTCGTAAATATAATTCATACACTGATTTTTGTCTTCTGAAGACATTTTTCTTATAAAAAATATTTTGTTCCAATACACGCTCAATGTGTTGAGTGCTACGATATAAATTTATATAATTTTTGTTCATAAAGAATTTAGATTTCCTAAATCTCTACATAATACGATGAAAGAACACTTGTAATTTAATATAAAATGTGTTAAAGGCGGTTTTTTGGTCCTACGTTCAGGTTCGATAGGTATATTAAGCTGGTAATTTCCTTCTAAATAATTTTCCCGTTGCTACGCAGCGAAAGCTATATTAGTATATTCTACTGTATATTCGTATGTATATATATATATATATATATATATATATATATAAAATTTTGTATAAAGATATATATATATATAAATTTTGCATCAGCATAGTCACAGGCATTTTTGTTGATTGTTAGACGAGGAATGATACGGAGAGTTACTGTTTAATACTTATACTTATTTATGCGATAACACTATACGTTATTGAATTGTTCAAGCCAACAAGATTCCTACAGGCATCGATCTTATAGCGAGCACTCGTGCGCCTGCTTGATAAATTCTGGACATATTTATCCAACGTGTGATTCGTGACCATTTTGTTGAAGAAAAAAATGCCCAAAAACTGAAAAGCTGTAATTTCCTCTAGTTACCCATTATTTCACGCGCGGTAAAAGACACGCAGGATGACAGTCGTCACGAAAACGAGAAACGCATTGACCCCGCGTCCGGGAGCGGAATTCCCGTAGTCCGAGGCATCTCCCATCCTAAACCTGTAGGCCGGACTGGACATCCTGCCGTCCCCTCCGTTGCTGTAGGCCAGAACCCGGAGATAGTACTCCTTGCCAACGCCGAGATCCTCGATAATCGCTTCGATCTTACCAGTCGGCACGACCGTGTCCTGGGCCGTACTCATATCTTGATCCGTGACCCAGCCTGTCAAACATTTTTCACATTCAATGTATGTTCAATTAGCATTTTGCAGGAAAAAAAACTATTTGATCCGTCAGATAGCTAATTATCAAAAAACCTTGGGCACGTATTTTTTCTTTTTGCACACGAACGAAAATTGATGGAGATAGAGCGCATGATAATTGGGCAGTGGGACTGATCGACGTCACGATATTCCAAAGACATTCAACCCCCACTCAAAAACTTTGACGTTCTCTAATCTCGTCAATTTTTGTTTGTGGGCAAAAAGAAAAAAATACATGTCCAATATTTTTTGATAAGCTATCTGACGTACCAAATAGAATTTCCTCCATCACTTCGTCGCTTGGAAGGAAAAAGGTGCCATTTCGGCCAAGCACTATCAGAAAGGTGTTTTTTCGGCCGAGCATCTTTGTGATGAAAAATTAGCTATACTCATCGATCACCGACATTCTCGAGAACAAGCGGAACAACGTTCTCAAAGTTTTTTGACGGTCAGCTTTTTCAACTCCGTGCAACAGAAGCTTCCTCCTCCCAAGCAACGACTTGTCTGACCAAACCAAAGTGATAACAAAGTATAGCTGTTTAGGTGTCAGTAGAGTAGACTCACAGCGAATTTTGAAGCCAATCACTGGCTCCTCGCCCTCGATGTTCTGGACGTACCGCCAGGAGACCCTCACGGACGTCGGGTTGCGCCCGGATACGCGGACCGAGGACGGCGCGTTCTGCGGTGCCTTGCGGTACGTGCGCTCGCGGAACCGCTCGCTCTCTGGACCCTCGCCCGCCGAGTTGTACGCCATCACCTTGAATCAATGGGCAATCGTTATTTTTCCATCGCTGTACATCATGGGCATCGATGAGGTGTAATAATAATAATAATAATAATAATAATAATAATAATAATAATAATAATAATAATAATAATAATCATAGATGTATAGCTGTATACGAACCTTGACCCAGTAGTAGGTGTTGGGCTGTAGGCCGACGACGATGGCCCACGGGCGAGTGGTGCGCGACAGGTAGTAGACCGCGTCCTCCTCGGGCTTGTCCGTCTCCCAATACTTGACGCGGTGCCCGATGAGCTTGCCGCGCACGCGCTCGCGCGTCTGCTCGATCGGATCCCAGGTGACGTTCAGTGCCGTACCGTTGTACGACATCGCGTAGACCTTCTGGGGCGCAACCTGGGGCATGTCCTCGGCACTGTAGATCGTCACGATCTCGGATTTGGGCCCGTAACCGATGGCGTTGGCCGCCTGTACCCTGACCTCGTACTCGGTGTAATAGTACTGCGGCTGGATGTGAACGACGGCGGAGCCGACGTTGCCCTGGTCCTTGAGCACCAACGACTGGAACTCGGACTCGTCACGCTTGCGTCGCCAGAATATCTTGTAGAACACGTTGGGCCCGTACTGCTCGGCCGGCTTGATGACGTCCCACTTGATGGTCAGGTCGCCGATCTTGCCGCCCCCGCCGCGAATGTTCACCGGCGGTCTGGCCGGCTTGTCCGACGGCGTGCTGTACTGGGGCGAGGGCATCGACGCGGGCCCGTAGCCGAGCTCGTTGCCGGCCCGCACCCGGAACTCGTAGGTCGTGTAGGGGTTGAGAACGTTTTCGAGGAATATGCGCTTGCGGCCATTGTACCGGTCGTCCTCCGTGAACGACTGGTTGTCCTCGGTCAGGTTGGCCCAGGTGCGGTTCCAGTTGGTGCGCGCCTCGATCGCGTACCTGTCTATCCTGCGGCCGTGTGAGGCGCCGTCCGTCCAAGTGAGGGTCACCGAGGTCCTGGCCACGTTGACGACCTGCACGCCCCCGGGTGGTCCGGGCGGGCCGTCAATGGTGATGCTCGCGCGCGAGGATATGCGGCCGACGGTGCTCTTGACTATGCACTCGTAGTCCCCAGCCTCGGCGAAGGTAGCATTTATTATGTTCAGTTGGCCGGCGTCGGTGACGAGGCGAGGGTTTGGGTTGATGTCCCTGTTACGGATGCGCATCTCGTTGTGCATCCAGATATAAGCGACGTCGAGCATCTCGTCGGTCGTCGCGCTGCACCGTAGCGTCAGATTGGTGTTTACGGGTATAACTATGCGCTGCGGCAGGGATTCGACGAGCCTTGGGGCGCCTGAAATGATGGTGGGTCGTTACATCGTTATACTTACACGACGAATATATCAGCATGACCTTTGCTTATAGTAGCTTGACGTGTATATACTTAATAGTTGATGAAAATAATTCATCCGTCAAACTAATTAACACTCACTCAGAACGATCAGGCGGCCGCGCGACTCGTCGCTGCCGTACTGGTTCGACGCCTGGCAGACGTAGGTGCCCTCGTCGTCCGTAGACACGGGGCTGATGATTAGACTGCCCGAGTCCAGGATGTGTCTCCTGCCCCCGCTGCCGAGCACGTTTCCGTCCTTCTTCCACGTGAACTTTGGCTTCGGCGCTGCCTCGGGATTGCACATTATCGTGACGTTCCCACCCTCGGCCGCGTAGGTCTCCAGCTCGAGCGGGCGCTTCTTGAAGGTAGGCTTGAGAGCTGCAACGGTATGTATACACCCGTTGTGTGAATTGAGCTCAGGTACAAAAATGAACCATCAAGCATACTATTATTATCCATATACTCACACAAAACCCTGAGCTGAGCCGATGAGTACTTGGTCTTGAGCTGGTTCTTGGACTCGCACTGGTACATGGCCTCGTCCCTCTCGGGATCCAGCGAAGTGATCTTCAGCACGTTGTCCTGGACGAAGTACCGCTCTCTGTCCTCGGGCGGTACGCTCAGGTCCAAGTACTCGCCGTTCTTAAGCCAGTTGTAGGTGACGTCGGGCATACCGAAAGCCTCGCACACCCAGGTCAGTTCCCCGCGGTTGTCCATGTGCTTGTCGGTCAGGGGCACGGTGAAGTTGGGCGCGGCCTGGATCAGCAGGTGGACCGAGCTCTTGATCGATATCCTCTCGTTGCGCGCTCGGCAGACGTACTCACCCTGGTCCTCGATCTTGACGCGCGGGATCATCAGCACCCGGTTGTGGTTCATCAGGTAGGAGCCCCGGGGCAGTTCACCGTCCACCCGCGTCCAGTTGTACGAGGGCACTGGGCTGGAACGCAACAGAATCTCGGGGTCATTGTTGATCCATCCGCGTTACAGCTGCTAAAGGAAGACGACGCAAACACGTTGTACTTACAATCCAAAGGCGATGCACTCCATCCTCACCTGGTCCCCGGCGATCGGAGCTTCGGGGAAGATTTTCGGAAAGTTCTTCGGGAACTTCAAGTTCTGCGGCGTCACTGCGAACGTGCAAATAATCAACGTAATTATCTCCTCGCGTACTCTCAAAACAACTCTCGATATCAGCTATATGTTAGTATAGGTATGTATCCTCACGGTTCGTGTCGACGTAGAGCGGGAACAGCGGCCCGTTGCGTCCCGTGTCCGAAGCTATGCTCTGGACGTTGCAGGAGTAGTTGGCCTGGTCGTTCTTCTCGAGGGCCGAGAAGTATAGGGAGCCGTCGTTTGATACGAAGAGCCGCTCGTTGTCGTCGTCGACGAAGTAGGGAAAGGCCCCGCGCGCCCAGTAGTACTTGACCCCCGGATAGTGCTGGGGCGGATCGCAGTAGACGACCTTGCCCCAATGCTCGTCGCCCCTGACCTCCGGCCGCTTGAAGTTGAACTCGAGGATGTAGCCGAAGGACAGGTCCACGCTCTCCGACCTGATGGTCCCAAACTTGTTGCTCGCCTTGCAATGATAAGAGCCCCTGTCCTCCGTCTGATTGGGATTGAAGATGATCAATGTGCCTCCGCTCAGTGTGTACCTGTTGTTGACCAGGGGATCTATGCGCTTGGCGACGAGCCGGTCGTTGTGAAAGTTCTCCTTGAACCAGTCGTAGGTGGGGGCTGGGTAGCCCCCGGCTAGGCAACTCAGGGATATGTCGTTGCTCATGACGCGCTTGGTGACGTCGAACACCCGGTCCTCGGGCTGCTTGATGAAGTACGGGCCCCTGGGTATCTTCAAGGGATCGCTCACCTCGATACCGTACTGATACGTCCTATCATCGGTCAGCAGGTACTGCAGATTGATGGCCGGTGCCTCGCATATGTAATAGAGCGCCTCGCGGCCCCCGACCTTCTCCAGACCCCAGCGCATCAGGCCCTCGCTGTAACCGTAGACCAGATGATCCTTCAGGTAGTTGCTACTGTCCAGTCTCTCGGGCAGAAAGGCGTTGTCCATGTTGACCAGCTGGGTGCCGTCCTCGTTCGTCCAGTAGGTGCCCTGCATCCTCGCGCCCGTGTACCATTTTGGATTCTGGGCGATCCTGTCCTCCTGGAGCAGCTCCCTCAGGACGAAGGCGTGCTCCTCGAGGGAGTTTATCGAGAGCAGCTGAGCCTGGTAGGCCTGGCAGTTTCGGCTGGCCTCGTCCCGCGGCCGGTAGTTCTTCATGAAGCGGTAGCAGGTGCCCTGGAACGTCACCCACGGCTTCGGGCATCGCGGTTCTAGTATCTCGTTGTTTATGTAGTACTGGCTCTGCGAGGACACGGCCGATACCGCCAGCAGTAGCGTCGACTGGATGATGAGCTTCAGGGACATTTTGATGCCTGGAATAATAGAATTGGGTTGTTTCGGTAAAAAAAATAATGAGGAGAAAAGAAAAAAAAAAAAAAAAAAATTAAAAAAAAAAAAAAAAAAAAAAAAAAAAAAAAAAAAAAAAAAAAAAAAAAAAAAAAAAAAACTCTGATAGGGTAACACCCGTACTTATAGTCGTTGTGAAATTAAATCAATTGAGTTGATTAGTCATCTCCTCCGCCGTCGTGCATTATTATAATATTTGGTGGATTCCGAAAAGGATCCTTATAGCCACCCCCGCAGGAATTTCGCACCCCTCGCCCCACACAGGATTCGTAAACGATCAAATTCATCGGTATTTCATTTTTCAAGGCACACCGCTGTTTTTTAGCACATGTGCACAAGTAACTAAGCAGATGAGACGCAAAAGAATAAAGTACACATGGGAGAGGGTACACGGCCAGGGAGTGGCAGCATAGGCTGCACAGCACTATACTTATATACACCTTGCGGGGAAGCTGGTTCGACGGGCGACGGCAATGACGTCGCGCTGCCCGCGGCGACAGATGCTCGCTCGAGGATCCCGTCGTCACGATTCGCGTCACGCGGAGAGTCACCGCGGTCGGCCAAGGAGCGTGTCCATCGACTCCCGCGGGCTCGGCGCTCCAGCGGCCAGGACACTGTCGCAGCTCCCTGCACGCCCCGGGGAACTCCGCGGTCTCGATGGACGGTCGGTCGTGGGATGACGATCGCGCTGACAGGGCAAGAATTACCTTTGACGCGGCCGTCCTCCTTTCGTCTATCACGGGCCGCGCGAGCGAGGTCCGGTGTGCGCTTTTCAAAGTTGGCGTCCCCCTACTCGCAACGTCACGAAGACGCGGACCCGACTGCTGGTGCACTGCAGCGCGTCTGTGTTATATACACACTCGCGCCGATGGCCATTCATCTCTGTACGTGGCCGATCTCTCTCTCTCTCTCTCTCTCTCTCCGTCCGACGCCCCCTTCTCGCGCAGTACGTGTTTTTTAGGCGCACACACTCGTCTATCCATCTCTTTATAGTGAACCGCGACTTGGCCATTGTATATATTTTCGATGGGTTGCGGTACACACCATTAATTTACCGCAGATGTGTGTCTGATGCGCGCCTCTGTATAGACGTGTTTGTTCGATGTAATCATGGTGATATCCAATAAGTATATATTTCCTTGATTGGTCGATTTTATTTTCTTATGCTCCATATTGTATATCATGGGTAAATTTTATACCGTAATTATGTGTTTCGAAAGAGCGAAATTTTATAAAAAAATCGACTTTAAGATTTATTGCTCTCGCAAGTATATATAAAATGATCCATGAAAATCGCCCATTTCCAACTTTGTAGATACCTCAGCTACCATCAGGCTCTGTCCGATAATACGAGATTCTTTACAAACTGACTTAATTCGTACTCCACGCTTTGTTTTTTGTTTTTTTTTTTTTTCAGTCTCTCAGCAGGCTCAATTGCAGCAGAGGCATGACCTTCAGCGATGACAAATCGGCCAGTACAGCCTGTAACAATTTGTTCGGATCGATTAAAAAAAAAATACTTTCAAATAAATAAAGTATGTTACAATGAAAAAACAAAAAAAAAAACCTACTTCAACGTTGTGCATCGTATTCACTTGCAGCAGGTTCTCTTTGCGAAAGCTCAGAATCGTGACGGCCAGTAGGGGTATGATTTCCAGGGAATCGTACCCCAATACCAGGTCCCACAGATAGAGCAGTTGTTCCGGCGGAAGGTGCCCGCTGAAGCCCCTCATCAGCCATTTGAAGACGATTTTAATCCTACTCGAATCGGAGGGCTATTTTCTAAACGTTTTTCTTTCTTTTTGCTAAACGACGCAGAGTACATTAAAATTTGACCCACGGTTGTATGTGCAGGTTCCGAAAGTGGGCCCACAGCTGGGGCTCGTGGCACTGCAGCAGGCGCTCGAACAGGAGGCACAGGGCCACTATGCCCTGCTCGTGGCTCGAGACCGTGTGAAGCCGGAACCAGTAGCGCAGGTAGAACGCCCGGAAGGTGAAGTACATGGCGCAGGGATCGTCGTACAGGTAGCAGAAGGGCGTCGCTGCGACGAGACGAAAATATGTATAACGGAGGAAATTAACAATGTCGCGGTCTCGGGTCTACGGTTTTGTTCTCGATCCGCCTTACCGTACATCGTGAAGCCGTGGAAGGGTATGACGCCGCTGGGCGGGAAAACCAGGGTGTTCTCGAGGGTAGCGGGCTTGCCCTGCAGTACCGCGTGGATGACCTGGCCACCGGCGCTCTTGTCGGTCGTCACGGGGGCCAGGACCTCCGAGTCTCGAGAGAAGCTCAGCATCGTCTTGTACAGAACGTCCTCGAAGACGAAGTACTGGTCGTCGTTGCTCGCCGTCAGCTGGACGTCCTTGATGGGGAACCGAGTGACTCTCGTATATTCATTTAGTGCATCGAGTATGCGAGCGAAAGAAGAATCAAGGCCTACTTTGATTATCAGCTTGTCCACCATGATGTCGTACTGCAGGACCATGCCCTTCAACTCTTGGTAGTACTCGACGTCCTGAAACGAAATGGTTGGATTGATTTGTTTGCCGTTCACAGGGTTGCATCGGTATATATGAAGCAAAGAGCCGGACGTTTTCTTTGACAACGGAGCCCAGGACGAGGGACCAAAGTCTTCCCCGTAGTTCCCGGGGCGAGCCGCGTTTCAAGAACTCCTGAGCGACGGGGGCGTGGTTGGATTGCAGCACCTTTTCCCCCAGGTGGGTCCTCTCGGCCTCGAAGTTCGGGTAGTTGCCGCTCGACGGTATGTTGCCGTTGACCCCCAGTAGGGCGACCCCCTCGGATAGCTCCGTGTATACGTCGCGCTGAATTTCATCAAACTCGTTTGGTTGGATTTTTCGAACGGTGGCGCATAATTTATGCAAAAAATATACGTGTAATTACCAACTGAGCCAACGTTTTCACGGGTATCTGAATGTGGCTGAACTCCCAGTTTAGCTCGTTACTAAAAATTAATTTCGAATCAGTTCGGCATTCACATTCGGAGTTCGAAGTACGAGCGATAACTTGCGGTTGTTTTTTGAAGACCGGGTCGCAAAAGGGCACCTCAAAAAAACCCTAGGGGGGAAAAAGGGGCCGAGAAGGGAAAGGGTGGGGGAAATAAAAAAAAAAAAAAAAAAAACAAAGTTTCGCACGAGCGTTGTTTGGTAAAAATTAAAAATCGGTATGAAAAAGCTAACCGATATCGCAGGTGCTCAGCTCGTTCCACTTTTCGGCCAGCTCTTCCCTGTCGGCGTTGGGCCGGATTCTGGCCAGAGGAACGTTGAGCTCGTTGCACATGGAGTTGAGGGATTTTTGGATCCTCCTCTCCCACTGGATCTGAGCCTTCTTCAAGTAACTCAGGTCCACGCTGTACGGGTTGACGTGCTCGTCCGGCTCGGTTAGTTTCTACGAATAATGTATTTTGATGATTCACAACACTACAGTAGCGGACCGCCTAATTAACCATGCTTGTACATCATTATAATCACCTGTGCCCTCTTCCAATGAAACACGGTGTTTCGAATCTCCGTTTCCAGGCCCTC
The DNA here is from genome assembly GCA_030522625.1 of Copidosoma aretas. NCBI lineage: Eukaryota > Metazoa > Arthropoda > Insecta > Hymenoptera > Encyrtidae > Copidosoma > Copidosoma aretas. The sequence goes on along the minus strand of JAPYYV010006016.1, from coordinate 10,113 downwards.
GCTCTTCAGAGCGTCGATCAGCGTGCTTTTGAAATCCTCTTTGCTCACGGCAGGCGACGCGACGAGCCTCTGAAAGTTAAAAGTTCTTAGACAGTTTCAGCGATGACAGCGATTCGGGTCGCAGGATCGAGTCTGTACCAACCTGAATTTCCCGGTACAAGTTTTTGTAGTTCGTCATGTTTTGAATTTCTTCGGCCAATTTCTTGGCCGTTTTTTTCAGCTCGGGATCGTTTTCCTTGTTTTCCGACATTGTTTGCCGTATGCACCGTGACTTTTCGACTGCATGAAAAAAACGCGTTCAGTTTAAGTATGGTTTCGGAAATTAAATGTCGACGGGGAAAACAGAGCTTGACGCGCCATTTGTAAACAACTCACCGCCCGCAAGCTGCACGTGAGCGAGCGCGTCGAGAGAGAATTGATTTTGTAGCATACATACCCGCATCAACGGATGAATCAATCTGTCCCGGCCACCGGACGGCGGCTGTCCAGTGTCCATAGTATGCATTGAACAAAAATTTTTGTTTTAGCTATAGCTTTATCTTATAAGAACGAGTTTAGGTGAATTTTTTTTTTTCGGTACTTGTTTTTAACAAACGAATAGCGGAATTAATTGGTCAAGAAATGAGCAAATGCATTTTTTTTTGGAGAAAGAACGTAGAATAATGTCTCAAGTTATTATCCACGGCTGTCTGCAGTTTAACAATAAAATTGTAAAAAGCTGATGATAATGTGTTGTTTGTTCATCATTTCTCAACAAAAGGTCCGTTATTTTTTGCTGCTCGTTGTGGAATAATAAAGTAATACCGAAAAATTCAAGCAGACTCGCACCAACGACGTTAGATCGGTATATGTAAGATTCAATCGATGCAAGTCGATACATCCATAACACCGCAGGTATGTTCGGTCTGATACTCTGATGTAGATTGCAATTTTTAAAATTACGTTCTACAAAACATCGTGAGAAACTTTTAATGTCTCTGTTTAAACGATTGCACGAAATTTTTATAACCTTTCATGTGCTGACCGTTTTGTAAAATTTTCCACGATAGTTCCAAGATTATTCAAAGTGCGAAAAGTACAATCCTTGCAGCGATTCCTGGATCGATTTTGTTTTTGGAGCAAAAAAATACAAGCAAAAATATAATTAAAAGAACAGTGGTGGATTTCAATGTGCGCTTGGCTGCGCCCTGCTTTCAGAGAGAGCATTAAGGAACGGCGGATTTATTTATCCCCCCCCCCCCCTTTCTTGACATACCAAGGGGGGGAGGGGGGGAGTCCCAACCCGGCTGCCCCCCATTTTGGCCTGCATTTTTCCCGGTAAGCTATTTTGCCATTTTTTTTTATTCTGCCTGATATCCGCGTCGCCGCCGCCGCCACACGTGACGTGACGTAGCTATTGGTCAGTTAGATGGGATATAATAAGTATAGCTTCCAATTTCTACCGCAAATCCGCAATTCGAAACACTCGAAAGCAATGAAACTGAAATTCAGCTTTTCGGTTAATCGGGATGGCGCTCGTATCGGAGAAAGTTGTAACCTTATCCCATTCCCGAGTTTCTGTCGCAGCTTTGAAATTAACCACTTTTATCTCTATATCAATAAATTCACATTGAACAATGGGGCTTGAGCCACATCAAATTTCAATGTTTAAGTTTATTATCCACAAATCAACATAAGTATCGCGATTGGTATAGCGAATAAAGTGTGCTGCATCGGGAATTGCGGCCTTACCTTGCAACCTTGCATACATAGTTTATTTTACCCTCACTATACACATACAGGGCAAGATATGTATCAATACCATAGATAGGATTGACTTCAAAACTTCATTTCAAAAGTTCAGTGAGGAGTAGCGAGCGGCAGCACCTCGTTGTGTTGTTGCCACCTGTAAAGCCACCACTGCCTATCCGCCACATTTATCCGACGACGACGTACGACGACGACAACGACCTCGTCTCCGTCGGCGGCTGCTGCTCTAAATAAGGGGGGGCCCGCTGTAGTATAAGGTATAAGTGTGGTGCTGCAGTCTGGCTGGCATAGCAGACCAGACCCTGCACCCCGCCATGCCATGGCGGCGCCGTAATACAATTTTATAGGGATATCTTCTTGTCTCGTCTAATTTTTTTATTTCTTCGACTCTACGAGGACGTCGGGGAGAATCAAGTGCACCGGAGGCTACTTTGGTTCGCCGTGCTGTACTTGCTGTACTCTAGCATATAAGTACACAAGGTATCCTTTCTCGGTGTGTCGTGCGCGTATTTTTTTTTTTCTTTCTTTTTCTCACTTCCCGTCCTCGTTTTGCCCCTCGAAGACCGCGAGGGAAAGTTTTGGGGTACCCCCGCGTCGTACACTTGGATTGGCGGGCTTAAGGCCTGCGGATGCAGAAGAAGAAGATGGACATCTCGTCGATGCTCGAAGTCGAAGTCCAGGAGGTGGCCGAAAGGAAGGAAAACGGTGAGCCTTTTTTTTTTTTTTTTCTCTTATGCCCCTCTCCGTGTGCGTGCGGTGTGCCCCTGCAGAGTATCTCTTTCGCTCCGCGTTTTATATGAACCCGTAGAGCTAGATTTTTACCTAACCTATAGATACATGTGTGTGTACATATTTATATACAAATCTATTGTTGATTGTTTGTTTATATATTTTGGAGTAGCCTGTGTTTTTTCTGCTCTGATGTTTTTCTTTTGGTTTTCTGGGATGAGTAGTGTCTTTGTCTAGAACGTTTTTAGTTTTACTTTAAGTAAGTGCTCCTGCTTCCTCAATATATTGGTTTTATGGTGTAGTTTTCTTGAATATTATTGAGTTCTGTGAAAGAGATGTTTTGAGTCATTTCCCTATTGCTTTATGATTAAAAAAAAATTTTTGGGGATTTACATCCTTTTGTTATTTGGATCATTATAAGATATAGTCCAAATACTTTCAGACTTGTATGACATGAAATGCACAATAGTTCATCTATGATTTGATTGTTAGTTATGAGACATTAGATATTCGTACAGCTAATATCAGAGAATGAACAAGTAAATAGTAACATTTTTTTTTTAATCTAGTGACACCCAAGCCACAGCAAACTTTCTCATGTCAAACTTTCTCTAGCGAGGAAAATGATTTTTACAAATTAACATATGGCAGTGGTAAGAGTTCGTACCATATTTCACCCCATTGCACCTTAAAAACTTGAACATTTATACTTTCAATATTTTTTACACGGTAGATATCGCATCTGTACGTTTTCTTAGACTACACTGCACAATATGTGATGAACACATTGGCTCAGCTCCTTCGGAGGCACACAACATGCATGAACATCCAGTTCTGCGTGTGTTGTTGTGCGCCAAGTGTCGTGAATTTTATGGAGACGGAACTTTTGAGCAAGGTAAACTTGAAGTAAACAATTTTAATTAAAACAAGTGAGCAATAATTATTGCTTTTTTACAGGAGATGATGCCACTGACATGTTCTGCAGGTGGTGTGCAAATGGTGGCAATTTATATTGTTGTTCTTACTGTAGCAATACATTTTGCAGTAAATGTATAAAACGAAATTTTGATCCTCCGACTATTAAGAGGATAGAGGCAGAGGACACGTGGAAATGTTTTGTTTGCGATCCAAAAGATTTGTACCCTTTGAGGTCTATTGCCAGAGCACTAATACTTCACATTGAAACAGTGACAAGGTACGTAAAAATAAACATCCAAATTTTTTCCAAGTTTTACCAAGAAAATTTTTTTCCTTAGAATTTTGGAAAACAATAGGCGGATGAGTCCTCGTGAAGTGGAAGAAAAAATGCATTTGGACGAGACAAAGTGCTGTTCGCGTAAGCGGAAGCGTCGCAGGCGACGAACGATGTCTGGATCTGACGATGATAACGACGACGACGAAGACGTCAGCTACGTTCCGAATAATGATGACCGCAGCGCCTCACCACCTGTTAAAAAGCGTAAGTCGCGTTGCAGCCTTGTACGTAACTCCTGCAGCAATGGTTTCGTCGAGCACGATTACAACACGAGTAAGCGACGCTCATCAGTGACGACGAAAATCGAGCCAGACTATGATCCGTCCGATCTTATTAGTCAGTGCGAGCAGACTATGATCGAAGGCGATGACGAGATCATCAATACCAACGACGATGAAAATGGCGAGCCGTCACCTGAGGTAGGGATCAACGGATATCTTGTGTGCATTTATCTTTATTCGAATGATTGAAAAATTTAATATTTCTTTGTAGAAAGAACCAGCAGCTACTCCAGAACCGGCTCCGTACAAGGTTATTCTGAACAATTCTCAAAAGCAGCAGCCTATGCTGCAGCCTTTGAAAAAAATACAAATCAACAATTCGATGGGCACCCTTAACCCTGTACCCATAGCAAACTTGCTAAAGACGGTGCCGATCTTTTCTAAAAAGATCATGTCCGGTCCTCCTCGACTGGTCGCAATGCCAGTGTCAACCGTGCCAAAGAGTGCAGCCGCGAGCAGCATTTCGTTTGTCAAGCCAACGACGCACTTTCTCGTGCCCAAGAGCGTTGCCAGGACTTTGACACCGATCCATCCGCTTCAACCACATCGCATGCACCAGACAGAGTCACCACCAGCCTTACAGCCTATTCAGCCGCAAATATCTACGCCGTCCCAACAGCTTCAGCCTCCTCAGCCGAGTGTAATCGATCTCGATAGTGACGATGAGTCCATCATCGTCGAGAACGTTGTGACGATTGATACCGAAGTTGTGCCGATGAACTTGGATATTGTCAACGAGGGTGATTCTGCGGGAGAAAACGTCATTCCCGACCAGGTATTTTTCTTTTTGCTATTTATGACAAAACACATTTGATTTTTGAACATACAATCATTTTGTTTCTCTGCGAAAATTCTCATTTCAGTTCGAGACCAATTGTATTGCAGTCGACGACGAGCCGATGATCATCACGCGTACGGATTCATCAAAAATGATTAGGCCATCGACGCCGAGATCGTTGCCGTATTCGAAAACGAAAAAGACGGAGGAATCGATACTCCCCTTGGTCACAGTTGATGGTGTCATACCTCTGAAGACTCAGCAGCGATACAAGCGGTTTGAGAAGATGCTGAAGCTCCAGAGCCAGGAGATCGACGGTGCAGTTGGCGAACTGAAGACCAAGATACTAAAGCTCGTGCAGACGTCAATTCCTCGGCGTTCGGCAACGCAGACCGACAACGATCTGCAAAACGCAGCCTTTATTTGTACAAAGCGATTCCACAGAGCGCTGCGTAAGGCGCTCGTTGAACTGTCGCATATTAATGACAGGCTTGTAAAGGACTATTTGCATTGGAAGAAAAGGAGTGATAAAGCTGAAAAATCTGCCAATACCGATGGTTCCGCCATTGTAGAAATTGAGCCGGAAAAGGACGGCGAGAAGGAGGAGAAAAAGGACAGCGTGGAGGAGGAGGATACAAAGGACGAGGTAGACAACATTCCGAGGTAAGTTTAGGGAATATTCATTTTGTAAATGATTATTGGAGTGTGCTTCAGGTTGGAATTTTCATTTTGCAGTAAAATGACGACAAAAATGGATGACATATTGTTAGAAATGACTTGTGAGCGCGATTCGGCTTCGGAATCCGAAGTTGAAGACGATGAGATTAAAGTGAGCGAAAACTGCAAGATAGACGCCATCGATATCCCAGCCGATTTTTCATCGATACTTGACCACTTGTCGATTTTCAAACGTAAACCCACTGCCGTGAAGGCTGTTGGCAACGATTCGGTATTAACGCAGGACAAGGCCTGTCAGGCTTACGACGTGCATTGGCGAGATTACGAAAAGTGCATAGGCTACTCGCTCCTCACAAGGTCCGAATATGATCCAGAAAAGAAAGAAGAAATTCTGAGGCCTGTGGCGCAGCCGGATGAAAATTTTGGCAAGTACCAGGAGCAGTATTTGTTTTATTTACAGCACGTTGAAGACTTTGGCATTGAGACTGATGAAACAAAGGTCAGTAGACTAGCAGTGGATACATATAACAGGCTCACATAATTTATTTTATTGAGCGTTTTGTTGATAAAAAATTTTGTGCTTTCTTTCAGGGCCTTCCCGATCCGAATCATATACCACTAAAGGACCTCATAGACAGTTCTTCCCCTTTCATAATGGATATGTTGGAGCGCTTGAGTCCTGTGACATTATCAAATGGCTGCAGCTTACCAGTGCTGGAAAAAGAAGACGAGACTGAATCGTTATCGGGTAGTGTTTTTCCTCAGGAAATTGTTTTGGATACGGCATGCGATTTTGCCATGGATACTTCTCCTCTCCCTGATGAAAGTTATAAGGATACGGTTAGTAACTTTGATATAAGGGAAGAACTAGTCCCAGAGAAAAAGGTGGACGGATCTCCAATCGCCACATCCAAGGCTGTAGAAGAGCTGCAGAAAATGGTGTCCAAGCTGTCGGAGGAGCTGCGTATCGAGCAGCAACTGCAAAGTGATGGATTTTCAGGAGGAAAAAAACACATCGATATTGAAGAGGAGACGTTATCTGCTGTCAATTCTATTCTAGAAGTTAGTGGTAAAAGTAATGAGGAAGAACAATCCATGGACATTGTTGAGATTTTGGATTTGGAGGCTGGTCCAAGTAACGATGAAGATCAGGATTGTACAACACTGAACTAAAATCATGTACAAAAGTGGCTCGTTTTAATTTGATTATTTTCTTATTAAGAAGCCAAAGTTGAACAGTGACTTTTTCATCATTGTGAAGTGTGAGTATTGATAATTATGCTCTTAATGAGATAAAAACTATTCAGAGTATTCAATGTGAATAACTATTTTTTGCAATGTTTGTTTATTTGACTGCTTTTTGTACAATCAATGGTCAGTTAAATTTATAGTGTAAATAGACATGAGTGAAGTGAAACTTTTTTAAATTGATTAAATTTTTGAATAAAATTTATTTCATATTCATGAATTTATAACTCTTATCATAATAACCCTAAGTATCTTCAAAGTTATTATTACTTATTGTTATATATGCCGTCAAAATGATTCAATCAAGGAAAGAAGTTATCATAAGTAAGAGTCAAAACGAGAGTTAATAGTTAGGATTTAGTTTTTTATTTTTCTTGAATCAAACATACTTACCTTGGGAAGTCAGCGCGTCTTTAAAAATAATGTAAATATTTTACGTTTTAGTATTTTGGCAAATATCAAGGCTTATTACTTTAAATCTTGCCAAATGATTAATCATCCTCGAGAAAGATTTTCAAAAGATTTTACCAAGTTATTTACACTTTGAGGGATTTTATCTTCCAAAATATATACAGATAAAGAGGAAATGTTACATTTTTTTCGTAAATGGCAATTGGAAAATTGGGAAGAGAAAAGCATTATATTTCTTACAGTTTAATAATTCGTACATTTACAGTAGATCGATACACCAATCACGTTTGCCTAAATTAAAAAAAAAATCACTAGGCACTATAGCGTTGTTGATGCACGAAAAAAGATGAACAAAAAATCTTTATTTCGACAGTATAAAAAAATAAAATTTTCATGTGTGGTATAAATGCAAAAAAGCGTTGATGCGCTCGATACAAACATGTATTTCAGGAATCCATTTGTATTTTCTCTTTGTTTTTTTTTTTTTTTTTTTTTTTTTTTTTTTTTTTTTTTTTTTTTTGTTTTTTTATACATCATTGATTCCCGGAATGATATATCATTAATACCGGAATTGTCCCTTCCGACCCATGCCATTGTGATAGACCCTCAGTGGCGAGTAATTTTGCTTGCCATTCATCTCTGTAACATACACCGAAAGAGAAATATAAATATAATTATATTTTAGCTTGTATTTGGGCAACGAAAATCTGACTTCTGTTTTCAACAAATACATTCGAAAAGCGCAAACTCGGTGAAGCGATTTTACGCACTACTAATCTGTCGTAGTACGAAATAAATCGTAATAATGCGAAGCAACTTGTATATAATATATAGATTTATCTTTTTTCGCTCAGGGATCTTTCTCCAAGAAAAATACAATAAAAAATGAAAAACAAAAAAAAATGAATAAAAAACCAAGCACACCTTATTGTACGTAAGTTTTAAGTTTAGTTTGTACGGCTTCCTTCGTTGAACGATGAAGAACATTTTTTTTAAATGAGGCAGCAGTGACTGCTTCGCATCTTTATTTTATATACCCATCAACGCAGTCGTTCTTGTACATATATGATGTTTATTCACGAAAAAAAGAAAAAGAAGAAAATAAAGCGCAAATCAATAATTTACCAAAAAAAAATCTCTTTATTTCTATTCCCAACTGTGAAGCGAGCCGAACAGATTTTATTACAACAAACCTTGGAGAATAGTCGACGTCTGAATGTGATTGCCCTGGGTCATGCGAGCGTGACAGCGTGGCTTGAAAATGCCGTGGTAAAGCGCGAAATACAGGATCGCGATTCCTGCCGCGGCGACTGCCAGGCACTGGTAAATGTAGCGCATCGCCTCCACCTCGCTGTCCCTATCGATCTTGTCCACGCAGGCACCGATTACCGCTCCTAATGCTCTACCTATTATGGGTTTAAAAAAACAGAAATTAAGATGAAAAAATGTCAATTGATAGTATGAGCCGCGCAGTGTAAAATAAGTGCTTCCATACAATAATATAATAAATTACTCCTGAACGACAAACGCACGACTCAAAGTCGGTCAAAAAGACGCGCGCGAGTATACTATAATTTATGCTCCCGGGGGCGAAATTCAACAGTCTGCCACTAAATTGTCAATCAATCCAATAGCAAAGGCCGCTCTGAACAAAAGAAACAGCCTTGCTGGCTGTACTGGTCCAGCTGCGGAAGCGCGTGTAATAAAAGTATATTATACCGGGTGTTCTGAAAATGTTCTAGGGAAACTATACCACAAGATTAAGATTGTCAAGCCCTACACCAAATTTTGATCCGATGCGTAGTTTATGAGATATTGTTCAGTAAAAATGAAAAACTTTCGTAGCCTGTTATGTGATTCCTTGATTTTGAATTGCCAATATCTCGAAAACCACGCATCGGATCGAAATTTTGTAAAGAGCATTTTTGTTCGTCTTGACAAGCTTAATCTCGTGGTATAATTTTCCTGGAACATTTTCAGAACATCCGGTATAAGACGAGAGGGAGCTGGCTTTTGAAGGTGCATGATTATTAATTACAAGATCACTGATGGAGGAGGATGCGCCGAAAATAGCTTGTTCCTACCACGGGCACTTTTGCAACCCTGGTACACCCTCGGTAGGAAAAACAGCTCGAAAAACAGCGGTCGCCACTCATGTGCATCCGACCAGGGACCGCCCTGGAGAGATGCACATTTGTGAAGAAATAGTACATTTCCTACCTAGGACAGAAAATACGACTACCGTTGTTGTATATTTATGCCCGAGGTGGGAACAACATTTTTCGTACCGAGGGCAGAAAGTGCAAATTTCTGCTCGTGGGCCGAAAGTGATCAGGAGGGCCGAAAATGCGCCCACGGGCAGAAAATTGCACTTTCTGCCCTCGGTACGAAAAATGTTGTTCTCGCCTCGGGCATAAACAAGCAACAACCGCACCCTTCGGGCGTGGTAGTCGTATAGTTTCTGCCGAGGTTTCTGCCCTAGGTATAGGAAAAGTACTAGTAATACGCATGCAAAGGTAAACGCGCGCAGTGATGTTGCATTGTTACCGATGCAAAAGTGAGCTATGACGGGAATCGCCTGGCCGGTCGCGGTCATCTGCCGAGGGATCAAATGCCGGAAGTAGACCACAGTCGTGATCCACATGATCTCGAGGGTGAAGACCTCGAGCGCCCCTGGGAACAGGGCCCACCAGGCGTCCGGCACCACGCTGAGGCCGGTGAATCTGAAAACATCGTGATCGAGCATATAGGTATTATTATCGCGATGTGTCGGGTTTAATTGACGAAGAAAAGAAAGAATAAGTTCACCTCGCGATGTACATGACGAAGGCGGTGATGAGGAGATTGCTGTGGCCGAAGTAGTCGACAAAGTGCTCGGACCTCCAGAGAAAAGCCACCGCGGGCAGGGCGCCCAGGGTCAGGGCCAGGCCGATCGACAGCTCGTCCGCGTGGAGGCGTGCGAGGTGCCTGTACGCATGATATCA